>JAODAL010057100.1:0-22887 GCA_025379985.1 Phyllomedusa bahiana
CCCCCCAAAAAATTAACTCCATTTTCTGGGCCCCGAAAACCCCACTCCAGGGTTGGGGCCCCAAAAGAATAAAACTCCCAACGCTGGGGCCGAAAATAAACCCTCCACTGGGGCCCCAAAGAAAAAACTCTCTTGGGGGCCCCAAAAATCAAAAACCCCGGTAGATCCAAAAATCACTTCACATTTGGGGCCCCAAAATAAACCTGCACTTTCCCTAAGAATCAACTCCACTGGGGGCTCTAAAAATTTAAATTTTCCACGGGTGGGTCCCAATATAAAATTCACGGGTGGGCCCCCAATACAATTTCACGGGTTGGGCCCCCAAAGTATAAACTCCACTGGGGGGGCCCCCCAAAAAAATAAACCCCTCACTGGGGGGAAACCAAAACACTCAACTGGGGGTCCACAAATATCACCCTGCACAGTACCCCCCTTTAAATAAAATCCACTAAATCAATTTTTCTCTGGGGGGCCCCCGAATAAACCCTTTATGTCTGGGCCCCCAAAAATTAAAATTTAACTTTTCCCAGGGTTCCAATTCGTTTAACTGGGTTGTCCAGATGGCCCAATTTGGCTGGATTTTCCCCACAACATCTCTCATGGACTCCCTGACAAAGGGCATTTAGGGGTACCCCGGGGGTTCATTGTCTTTTCCGGGAACAATAAAAAAATCTCCTAAACCTTTACCCCAATTTGTACCACATTAAATTTCTGGGGTATTTCAAAAACCCCTTACCCCCACACCCTGTAGGAATTAAACTGATTTAAAAATTTAACAAGCCATTTTCCCTCAAAATTGCTGGTGGCCCGGCGGGCGGGCACGGGGGCTCTGAAAAGCAAAAAACCATCAAAATTAAAAAGAGGCCAAAAAGTTTTTTTTTATTTTTTTTTTTTGTTTTTTTTTTGGCTTTTTTTTTTTTTTTTTTTGGAAATTTTTTTTTTTTTTTTTTTGGTTTTTTTTTTTTTTTTAATTTTTATTTTATATTTTTTATTTTTTTTTTTTTTTTTTTTTTTTTTTTTTTTTTTTTTTTTTTTTTTGTTTTTTTTTTTTTTTTTTTTTTTTTTTTTTTTTTTTTTTTCCTGGGGGGCCTTTTCCCCACCCCCCCCCCCCTATTTGGGGGGTCTTGAAAAATTTTCCAAAATTGTGCAAAAAACACAACCCCAACAAAATTAAAACCCTACACTAGGGGCCCCTGAGTGCCCCCTTTGCAAAAAAAAAGGACCTTCATGGTCCCTTGGCCCTTGGGAGCCCCAAAGGCCCCAAATTTTTTGGGGACTGGGGACAGTTTGGATAATTGTAGCCTTTTTTGGGTTTTATAGCCAAATTCTGTCTAGCTGTGACGGGGTTTTCCTTTGCTGGATAAAAGAAAGGAGCGGGGGGCCCCCTTATACTGGGGGGAATCCTGATCAAAATACGAAGAGGGACAAACTTCAATCCAAGCAGTTTAAACCACCAACTGCATCAAAATTTGGTTTTAAACCCGGGAAGAAAACAATCTCCCCCACCCCCAAGTAATTAGGCATTTACATTTCCTTTTTACAGTAGGGGTGGGGTTGGGCCCCAAAAAATTATACCCCAAACCGGGGGAAACCCAGAAACCTCAACGGGGGCCCCAGGGCATCAATCCCCCAGTCCAACACTGGAAATTATATAATAACCCTCAAGAAAAGCTGGTGAATTAAAATTGACTTTAAAAAATTATTAATGTTGCCCTGTAGGGAAAAAAAAAATATTAAAAAGTTTAAGAAAGTCCTTAATAGAAAATAAAATTCCCAAGTAGGGGAAAAAAAAAAGAAATTCCCATTTTCCCTCAACAAAATCTCTACCTATGTAAAAAAAAAAAATAAAAACCATACAACTCGGGATCGCTGAAACCCCTCAAAACCCCCGCCCAAAAATACAAAATTTTTTAAAAAAAATTAAATTTTTCCCACAAAGTGAATGGCCCAAAAACAACTAAATTAAAAAAAAAGCTTAAATTTTCAATTTTTTTTGATAAATTTTTTTTCCCCTCCCAAAAAATAAAAAAAAACATGATTTAATGATCCCAAAAAATTCTTTTTTCAAACACACGGGACTGGGGGGAGGAAGGGATGCCTCCATTTTGGTTTTTAGCAAATCCACCCACCTTCACAGGGTTTCAAAAAATGCAGTGGGGGTTTTTCCCAAACTTTGGGTTTTTTTATTTTTTTTTCCTGGGTAATGGGGGTCGGGTTTAACCCCGGGGGGAAACCTAATTTTGGGTTTTTTTTAAAAGGTAAAAAAAGCGTAAAAGGGGCTACCCCCCCTTTAGATTTACTGTTTTAAATCGTGGGGTGGCTTTAAACAAACCTTTTTTTATCAAAACCAAATTTTAACTGAGAAAACTCAAATTTTTTTTTATGGGAGAAAAGATTTGCGTAAATGCTTTCTTTAGGGGTTTCCATGTTTGGGATTGCCCAAAAAAATCTTTTTCACCCAAAAAAGTGCCAATAAGTAATGTTGAGCGATTTTTTTAACCCACAAAAGTTTAAATCGGCAAAAAATTTTTTTTGGGGACGAAAAAATTTCCCGATCAACGGGTTTAATTTTAAAGGTTTTAAAATTTTGTGCATCATCTATTAAAATCGCCCCCTTTTTCCCGGGGCCTTTCCTTTAATTTTTTGGGAGCCCCAAAAAGATTACAGAATAAAGCAGGGGTGAGATGTGTGTCAAAAGTCATGGGCTGGGAAAGGTATGGTTTTCCCATTGGCTGGAAAAAAACACATACCCCCCGTTTTACAAAAGAACAGCGTTTTTTCCCCTTTTTAGCCCCCAGTGTTTTTCCCCAGCGTCTCATAGATAGGGCCCCCCTCAGCCTTGGGGCCAAACCCGCTCAGCGAAAATTTGGGCCCAATTTTTGCACAGAAAACCTCTTCTAATTTGCTGTTTAACCTTCCAATTTAGTTAGAATTAAAAATTTAAATTTTAATTTTAGTTTCCCAGAGAAATTTTTAAAACAGAATCAACCGCTGTAAAATTCACGGCCCCCGTGGGGCGGGGGGGGGGGGGGGCCCCCGGGCGAACACAACAAGCTTTTATCAAAAAAACACTGGGTAAAGTTTTACCAAGACCTTAAATGGGAAGACATTGTAGTGGGAAAATTTTTTTATTATTAACAGTTTTTTCTATTGAAATATTTCCCGGATATTGGGGAAACCTGAAAATTTTAAGGGATTACACATCATTTCTAGTAAATGCAGGTTTTCTTTGTTTGCTGCAAAAATTCCCCTTTATTATCATTAAAACATTTTCCAAAATAGTTTTTCAATTTTTTCCCAAATTAACCGGGAAATGTTTTATATATCCACCTTTTCAAATTAAAAATTTCAAACCACAATTTGTTTGTCCCCGCAAAAGGGGTTTTTTGTTTTCCAAAAAACCGTTATCTAAAAAAAACAACACAGTTTACGTGTTTTTTTTTTTCTTTTGCGCACCCACCACTTTTCATTGGGCGGGAAACATCCACGTAAATCTTTAAAAAAACAATTCAAAATCCCCCAGGGAATTTTTAAAAAGGGGCAAAAAAAAACCGTTTAATTTTTTAAAAAACATAACAATTAAAGTTTTTTTTTTACTTTTTCGCACCCCCGCAAATGTTCATTGAAAAAGGCAAACATCTACGTAAATCAAAAAAAAACAATTATATATTCCCCCACAGGTGAAATTTAAATGCAAAAAAAAACCTTTTTTTATATCATAACATAACAGTTTTTTCTTTTTTTTTTTTGAAATTTTTGGCCCCACCCAGCCCTGTTCTTTTACCCCACATTACGTAAATCTTAAAAAAGCAATTCTATATTCACCACAGGGGAAAAATTTAAAGGGGCAAAAAATTTCCGTTTTTTAAAACCAAAACCTTTTAAAATTTTCTGTTTTTTTGGGCTTTTTCCCATTCCCCTTTTTTTAAAACACCTTCAGTTAAATTTTTAACCCCGCAATTTTGTTTTTTATTAAGGGATTTTAGAATAGCTTTTTATTTGCCCTCCCTTTTTAAAAAAGACTTTTCCCAAAAATTTTTCCCCTAAACCCTTCCCCAAATTTTTATTTTTTTCTGAACTGGGGCGAAATGCAGGTTAACCCAGCAAAGAGGGGGGAGCAAAAATGGGGGTAAGGAGTACAGAGAAGGGGCTCCTTTTCCCTGCTAACGACAACACGCATGCCAGCCGGAATTTCCCCCCTCAAATTTTTCAGAGCCGTCAGGCCCGTCAACGCTTGGGGCGGGGCCCGTTTAATCTAAGTAACGAACAAACCCTCGCCCAATTTTGTCCTTTAGTGGGTTTAAAAGCAACCTGCAATTTTAGCAACCCTTTTCATCCTCCGGTTCCCCGCTGAAAATTGAAACCCCCAAATGCGTATCAAACAAACATCAACCCTCCGTCCAACCCTAAGCCGCCCAAATGTCAAAATTTTGTTTACCCCACCACTTTTGGATAATCCCTTTCTAAACCTCTTTGATTTACAAAATGCGGTTTGGGGGGAGAAGGCCCGTTAAAAGATCAAAAGGGTTTATTTAGTCCGGTTTTGACCCCATTAAAAAAAATGCCATCAAGGAGGGGAAAAAGCCGGTCCATCGGCAAAAATCCCCCCCCAGTTCGGCAACCCCCTTTCAGTGCCCCCTTGCTTTAAAACCCCAGGGTTCTGGATGCAGAAAAGGGCAGGGCACCAAGTCAACCCTTTTTGATGAGAAAAAGATGAAAGACATCGGATCCACCCCTGGTCTTTTTCCCCCAAATTAGCTTTCCAGCGCTTTTATCTGGACCGGGGGGAAAGACGATGGGGGATTGGGGCAAAAACGGGTCCCCCACAAAAAAAGGGGGGGGGGCTTTTTCCCCAGAAGTCCGCTGATATATTCCCCCAGCCACCCTTCCCGCGCAAAAACCCCCCTCCTTTGCTTTTCGCCCCTCAAAAAATCCAAAGGAACCCCTCAAGGGCCCGGGGCCCTTTTTTGAGCAAGCCCGATTCACCCCAGCGATGTCAATCCGCCTTTTGGCCCCTAAAACCCCAAAAATAGAGGGAAGAACCCAAAAAATTGGGGGAACCACCACCAACCCTGTCTAGTCACAAACAGCGAAGGGATAGTTGAAATGGAGGGAAAAACTTTGGGCCAAAAAAAGGGCCCCCGAACCCCGGGCCCCCCCAACCACTGTCCAAAAACCCCCCTTTTCCCCGCCTCCTCCTCCTCCGCCAAACCCCCAGCCCTTTCCTCAGCTTCCCCTGCTCTCAGAGTCAAGAAACAGGGATCCCGCCTCCCCCTTCCCCGCCCCCAAACCCCGCCCGAGTACCCCCCCAGCAACCACCAGAAAACCCATCCAAACCCCTTTCCCCCTTTTCCCCCCGTTTGAAGACCTTCACCCCGTACACGGGGCCCTCTAGCACCCCCCTTTTTGTCTTCCCCGGTTTTGGGAGCAAAGAAACAAAATTTAAAACCCAAAAACCCTCCCAAACCAAAAACCTGAAAAGTCGGGATTTCCGGCCTTTTTTCCGGGAAAAAGGGTTCCTTTTTTCCCTTGGACAAAGATGGGTTTTTCCCCCACTCATGGGCCCCCGTTTTCCCCCAAACCAGAGCCGAGCAGCCCTTTCTTTTTCCAAAAAAGCCGTCCCCTTTCCCTGGCCCACCCGTGTCATTTTAAAATTTCAACCGTTGTCCCCATCCCGTTTTCCCAAAAGTCCATCCCCACCACCGCACATGGGCTAGTAACACCCAAGGGCCCCTAAAAAATCTCTGTGACAGCTCACCTTTGGGGGAGGGTGATTTGGAAAGTCCCGGGGGTACGGTGGTTTTCAGGGTCGGGGGCCCGCTCTTCAAAAACCCCAGGGATGGGAGGCTCTTTCCCCCCAAGGGCCCCCTGGTGAAACACGTTCCCAAGACACCAGGGCCCTGTTTTTTAAAATTAAAAACTGGCCCGGGGGAAACCCTCCCACACCAGGGTGAGAGCTTTTTGGACGGGTCTTTAAAAAAACAGACCGAACGCGGCTTTGGTTTCCAAGAACCTTGGCCAGGCAAATGGTGGCATAAAAGGGGCCCAAAAAATGCTTGGGCCCCCCTTAAAAATCGTACGGACCCAAAACCCCTTTCCTGGCCCCAAAGTCAAAAGAACCTTTTCGTCCGAAATTTCTAAAAAGCTAAACCCGGGGCCCCGGACTCCTGCTGAAAAAGGGTCGAGGGCTTTAGTTTCGCACTTTTTCCCCCCGTTCGCAAAACCCTTTCAATCATCCTGCCCGGCTGCTTGCAGCGTCAGCTCGGCCCTCCCCCCCTCAACCCCCTTTTCATTGTTGACGTTTGGCAACACGCTGGGAAATTCCCCCCCTTCACATGCTCCAGCGATTTTGGGGAGCAGGGGCAATGCCAAATTACCCTAAAGGGAAATGACACATGGCCCCCTTTGGGGGGGGGGGCAAAACCCGGGGGGTTGGGGGGGACCTCGGGGGTTGAGGCCCCCGAGAGTTTTGGGGGCAGGTTGAAAGAGCTCTGCACCATCCTTTTCCAATTTTTAAAAGCCACCCCAAAATTTGGGCAGGCGGGCAATGCCCTTGTCCCCGCATGACAATTGGGGGTGATCTTTTGTTTCCGGGAAAGGGTCTTTGGGAAAAACCCCGAAAAAACAGGGCCCCGGGGCCCCGACCCGGGGGAGGAGAAAGGACCCCAGATGCAGACAAAGGACCTTTTTTCTCCGTCAAATCCAAAAAGGCCCCCCACAAATTTTTACAATTTTTACGGTTTTTCATTAGGCAAATGGTTCCCCGGGGCCAGGGGCTAGTCAAGGCGGGGCATCAGCTTTTTCCCGGGGGCAACATCCCCAGGGAAATCAGGGGTGGTTAAGCTGTTTCCGGAGGGAAACGGAGGAAGGGGGAGGAGAGAGGGGGGGATATTTCCCAGACAAACCCTTTTACCTTTACAAATTTTTTGCCTTGGGAAAAAGGTTTGGGGGCGAATTTGGGGGCGGGAGAGAAGATAAGGAAAAATTAATTTTCTATTTGGGCCCCCCGAACCCCCGGGGGGCTTTGGGGAAAACAACGCTCCCTCCCCCTCCATGAGTGCTTGGGGGTGCTCCATTTCCTCCAAAAAAGATCCCCCGCATTAAACCATCAAAATGAACAACATTTTCTGGGGGCCACCCTCCGGGATCCCCGGACAAAACAAAAATCACCCATTTTCCTTCCACCCACCCAAATAGAGAGTAAAATGCAGAAATGGAGCCTTGCTGATTGATCAACTGGAGACATCTGTTGCGTCTGCTTCAACGTTCCCCAAATTCACGGTGGAACAACATCAGCGACGTTGACAGCATAGAGTGCCAAGTAGCGTAGCGGCAGCAGCAGGAAAGGGTGGCAGAAGCCTAAGGGGTGCCCTCTGGCAATCTTTGTTTACCACCTAAACCAAACGCATGCAATGCAGCCACAGACAACACCCAGAGACCAGCTTAAGATCAGGGTGCACGACTATCTGCGTCTCAACACCAATTTATTTGGATGTGTTTCGGACACAATAGACTTCTTGGTATCCAAAATGGACGAATGGCCCAGCGGCTCGCCACGCCATAGAGGTGTGTCCTCCCAACAGCCAGCGCATATTGGAGCGGACCCTTCAGCCACAGCTGGAGGAGTCATTACAGACAAACGCAAACCAGCTTTTCCACAGATAATGTGGATCGTTGACTTTCATCAAGATGAATCCCGGCATGGATCCTGATGATGTTGTGGCCCCAATTGCCGAGGTCACCGATTAGTTGCCGGGCTACTTCACATTCCTCTTTAAACAGAAATGGTCCCCTTGAAAACTTTTTTTTAAAAAGACATTTCTTACGCAATTTTTATTCTCTTTTTCCCCAAAAGTTCATTTGCTGGTTTTGCTTGAAAGGGGGGTAAAAGACAGCAAAGGGTTTCCCCAAACACCGTATTTCCCTTTAACCCCACTTTTAACTTAAAAATTTTTCCCCTTGTCAATTTTTTTGGGGGGTCATTTGCGGGGAGATTTCAGCAATAACATGGTCCCCTTTGGAAAAAGAAAAGTGACCAAATGGCAAATTTTTCCCTCACAATTTTTAATAGTGGCTTTAGAAGTCATATTTTAATTTTTTGGGGGCATTTTTGGGTGTGAAAACAGCTTTTTAAAATTTTGGCCTTTTTGGAACAAAATTTGGGTTCTAAAGGGGGCATTTCTCCCCCCAAAATTTTTAAAAGTGTGAAAAACCATATTTAAATTTTTTTGGGGGTCAAAAATTTCTGTAGATACAGCAATAATCATTGGGCCATTTTGGAACAGAAATTTTGACTTCAAAAAAGGCATTTCTCCCCCACAAATTTTTTTTGGTTTCTTTAAAGTCAAAAATTTTAATTTTTTTGGGTTTTAATTTTTGCTGTGAATACCGCTATAATTAGGGCCTTTGGAACAAAAAGGGGGCTTCTAAATTGGGATTTCCCCTCACAATTTTTAATTTTGGGGGGAAAGTCAAATTTTTTTAATTTTTTGGGGGCATGTACTGTGAAATTCCGCAAAAACATGGTCCTTTGGGAACAAAATTGTTCTCTAATGGCATTTTTTCCCCACAATTTTTTTTTTTTAAAATTTGTGTTTTAAAAAACATTTTAACAAATAATTAACAAAGAAAGCATCGGGGAAAAACAGTATGAAACAACATAAAAAAGCCCATACCAAAAATATACAAAAAGTATAAACCGTTTGCAAAACAATGGAAGAATAAAATTGGCAAAATTTAGCAAGAAAAAAACAAAAAAAAAATAAAGGGGGTAGCGGAAAAAAAAAGAGGGAAGAGAAAAAAAGAAAAAAAGGTGTGTTTTTGGGGGGGGGAGGGGGGGGGCCTTTGGGCCCAGGGGGGGAGAAGGGGGGAGCAAGATAAAGACATTAAAAAAGGAAAGGCCCAAAGTCCCAAGACCCCCCTCCCACCCCCTACCCCCCAAAAGGGCCCCCAAATGCTTGAGTGTCTTGGTAGAGGACCCCCGGGGTCCCCCTAAAAGAGGGGAAACCCCAAGCCCCTTAGGGGAGGGGCCCCTAGTTTCCCCCATGCGGAGAAAAAGGAAACCTCCCCCAAACCATTCCCCTTTAAAAAGGGGGGGGAGGTCTTCCCCCAGGCCCGGGGTTTCCGTTTTTGGGGACCTGGAAAGGGGCCCCAATCAAAGACTTTTTATAGGTGGATTGGTTGAGAAATGGAACATAAATAGAAGCACTTCTTCTGGAAGGTTTTGGTACCGTTCACCCCCAGCAGTCATTAATGGCCTGATAAGGACAGGTGGTCCCAGAACTTCCTAAGTGTCTCACTACCCCACCATATATGGAACCATGTACCATGGCCACTATATTACACTCGCCAGCAAACGTCCGGACGGAGGGATACCATTTGTGTAAAAGAACCGGCAACCCGTTCCTTTTACCAAGAAAGAAATTTTGTAGCAGGTTGTCTTGGTGATTTGCCTGTGCGAATACCTGCTTTAGATGGGAGAGGTAGAAACAGCATTTCCATTGTCGAGGGTGAAGGGACTTCTGTAGCTCCTTTTCCCAAGCTGTACATTAGGAGGGAAGGGTGGGTCAGTGGGGAAGGAGCCACAGATAAATCGATAGATTAGATCCCTAGGAACAGAGGAGACAGAGAAGTGAACAAAGCCTTTCCGCAGGGGTAAGGCCCTGTTTAAAATTAATTTGTTGATGACGGTGCAAAAAAATGAATAAGCTGATGTATTGAATAAATGTCTAGGGGTCGATTGAACCTGTCCTGTAAGATATCCTCTAGGGGGACAACTTGCCCTGTCCATGAATATTGGATAGCAAGAGAGGATGCGTCTTGGAGCTTCCAAGAAACTAGTTCCCATACGACCCAGCGCGGAGCAGATGATTATCGGAGATCGAAAATAGCGGGCTGCCTTTTTAAATCTAGCAGGGTTTCGGAGGGTTTAGCGCGCCTGACAATCAATTAAGGTGTGGTGCTGCACTGATAACAATCCTGGACGGATCACAATGATGCCCTCAGGGTGTCCACAGTAGTGAGATTAGGGACTGCGACACAGCCTGCGCAATGTAAACCCAAGCTTCTCCTGTGCATTATGAATCAAGTCAATAAAAACCTTGCATAGGCCGTTGCTAAATAATAAATCCCGCAGTCAGGAAGGCCAAACACCACCAGCCCCTTTAGGGTCTAATAACAGGTCACTCGAAATCTAAGGACGGCGTGAGCAGACCATATTCAAGTCACTAAAACAGCGGTGAATCTTGAGCCAATAAGTATTTGAGATAAGATATGTGATCGTTCTGAAGAAGAAAACATGTGAATTAATAGGAAGGATGCGGACATTTTTAAGATGTTCATCCTGCGCCGAACCAAGAGAAGTCCTTTCGGGACCATTCTCTGTAGCAAACAGATATTTGGTAAATAAAGGGAAAAGTTGGATTCAAATAGTTTGGAGTGGTCCACAGAGATAGTGACTCCCCAAATAATAAAATGCGCCCTTCGACGTCCCAGTGAAAAAGAGAATTACCCTTTAAGGACCTCCAGAACGGCAGGGTACAATTTGATGTTCAGGCCTCAGACTTCGCGTAATTAATTTTAAAAAATTGGACATGCACTGAATCGCGACAACTTCGTACAGCAGTGAAGGAAGAGAAATAGCGGATCCCGCAAATAAAACAGAAGATGATCGTCGAAAGCCGAGCACTTAAAACTCATGACCACCTATTGTGTACCCTTGATGTCCGGGTTGGAGCGCACAGAGTCCAGCAAGTGCTCCATAATTAAAATATACAATAGCGGGGAGAGTGGGCATCCCTGTCTAGTACCGTTGTGGATAAGAAAGGGATCGGAGAGAGTTCCGTTAATTCTAACCCTCGCGGACGGGCAGCGGTACAGTGCAAGGATCTTGGACGTAAAGAGCGGGCCGCAACCGTTTACGTGCAAGGGTGGATAACAGAGATTCCCAAGAGATCCTGTCAAAGGCTTTTTCAGCGTCGAGCGACAGGACCATCAAGGGGATCCCATGGGTACGGGCATAGTGCATTAGGTCTAAGGTCTTAAGTGTGTTGTCCCGGGCTTCCCTTCCCGGAACAAAGCCCACCTGATCGGGATGAATAAGAGTAGATAGATGGGGGTTTCACGGTTTGCCAAAATTTTGGCGTAAACCTTGAGGTCCACATTCAGGAGTGAGATTGGACGGTAACTTCCACAGGATAGGGGGTCCTTTCCTTTTTTCGGGATCACAGATATATGCGCCTCAGAGGAGATCTTATGAAAAGGGGTAGAATTAGAGACGTCATTGAAGACAGTGAGCAGAATTGGAGAAAGGACCGGCAACAAGGTCTTAAAGAACTGTGGGGTATAACCATCCGGGCCTGGGCTTTTCCCGTTGGGGAGACTATTCCAGAAGTTCAATTCGTCAGCCGAAATGGAGCTTCTAATGCAAAGTCGAATTTCCGAAGAATTTTTAGAAAAGATTGGTGTCATGCCTTTATGGGAGATGGCCGGGGGTTTGGGGGGTACTGGTAAAAGCTTAAAAATTTAGGAGGAAAATTTCCCCTTAGCGATTTCAGGTGTGGTATGACCAACTTTCCAGAAAGGGGATTTTTATAGGGAAAAAGACCAGCCTTTTTATTCTGGGGCCTCGCAGGAGTCTGCCGCTTTTATTCCCAAAATATAGAATTTCTGGGGCAAATTTGGGAGTGTCTCCCCCATAAGGACTCTAGGAGACGGCGGTGCTTCCAACCTGGCCCCAACAACCCGAAACGGGGAACCCCTTATTAAAACTCAAGGGGGCCCCACTTTTCTTAATTTATTCCGGTCCAGCCTTCTTTGGGGGCCCCATGTTACAGACCCCCAAGCCCATTTAAGCCCCCTTTGACCGTCGAGGATGAGTTTATGGTCGGAAAACAAAGTTCGGTAATGAAAAATCCCAAGCAAACCGTGTCATAAGCAGGATTGTTCAGTACCCCAAGTCCCTTTGCGGGCAGCCGGGAAGGGAAAAGGAGAAACGAGGAAAAAATAGGGGCATGATCTGCCATAGTATATTCCAATAGAAGTGCTCGCAACCAAAAGGGAAACAATGCGGGATGAGGTTAGTCAATTCGACTAAGGTATTATGTGGGGGGGAAAAAAAACTTTATCCCGTCGGGGGTTTTGGGTCGCCACCGTCACAAAGTTAAAGGAAAAAGGGGGATTCTTACTTTTGAGCAAAATAGGAAAGAGACGACAGTGGAGTTGTCAAAGTGGGTCATTTCAATTGGACCCCCCAAAAAAGAAGACGTCCCCCTGCCCTGAGTTCAGAGAGTCAAAGATTTCTAGCAAAAAATTGATCCCGGCCCTGGTTGGGCATAGTTTTTAACATGGAAAATGTTTTGCCCGTTTTTAGACGAGTCAGAATCACATACCTGGCTTGGGCATGGGTAGTGCAATCAAGCACCTGGTGCGGTAAAGACTTGTGTAGGGGATAGTACTCCCTGTTTTTGGGAGAGGGAAATTAGAAAAAAAAACCATTCGAGTAGTATCTATTTTTGATGGAAGGGGCGTATTAGTTTAAAAGGGAGTTTTTGGGAAGCAAGCTTTTGGGCCGCTTCTTTGGAAATGATACAAAATCGAAGCGTTTTAGGGGGGCTTTAGGCCCTTGACATTGAAAAAGCTACTGAAGGTCACCCTTTTAAAAAGGTAACAAACGAGTTTGTGCTCGCCAAACCTAACCCGACGGGGGGGGGGGGGGAAGAAGAAAAAGAAAAAAAAAAAAAAAAAAAATAAAAAAAAAAAAATAAATAAATATTGTGTGTGTGTGGGGGGGACGTCTAAACAAAAAAAGCAGGGAAAAAAAGGGGCCCTCTAAGAAATCCCAAATAAAAACTGTAAACCGGGGGAAACCCCCCAAACCCCAAAACCTTTTGGGAAGGGGGATCCCACCCTATTTGGGGAACGAAGAGGACAGCATAGGTAACGAGCTCCCAAGGGACCTGACCAGTGCTGATGAAGAGGTATGACCGGGTAAGAGTGAAAACAAAAGAAAGGAAAAAACAAAAACAAAAACTTTCCCAAGAAAAAAAAAAAAAAAAAAAAAGCATTGTAAATAGCAGGGGTTAAACAATAAACAGTGTGACAGGGAAGAAGCAACCCACCCGAAAAAAGACGTCCCGTCACAGCGAAAGATTCATAACAGCCCGGGTTTGAAAGGGTTTCAGGTGTCTGCCCCCGGTCCTGGGGAAAGGTGCGCTCGGGAAAACAAGTAGGTTTTCCTAGATCGGTTCCCCCTCTTTGAGATTTTTGGGGGGAGACCTACCAGGGAGAAGGGCCCCCCTATCACGGGTTTTGGGCAATGGGCCCCCGGGTGTTGGGGGGGGAGAGGGGGGGGCCCAGTCCGACAGAGGGCACATCAGTGATTTGCAAGTCCTTTAAGAAAGCGGGGAGTCCTCGGGGGACTATGGGTAGGGGCGATCCCCTGATGCGCGTGAGGGGAACGGGAAGCCCCATCTGTAGCAAGTTCCAAACCCTTTTAGCCAGCAAAAATTGGGCGCAGCATAGATGTTGGGGGGAGTGGACAGGGCAGATAGGATGATTTTAAGGGAGTCCTTTTTAGGGCCGGAGAGCAACCTTTCCCCAACCCCATTCATTATTTCCTCCTTGAGCAGGAAAAAGTGGACACGGAAAAACACTCCCTGGGTGTTGAAGTCCCACTAAAGGGCAAGGCCCTATGAACCCATCCGATTTGGGAAATTTGGGTGGGCGGGCCAGTTACCGTTGAAAAGGCAGAAACGGGGGAGTAGAGCTCGAAGAGGGGGCCGACTCGGGGGGCCCCGGATCCCTAAGTTTTGCGCCTCCCCTGTTCTCGACATCGTCCCGATGCTTTGCAGGGAAAAATTGGGACGGTGCTTGAACTATGCTTGCAGGGCGAAGAGAGGTAAAAGAGGCTCCTGGGCCTGTTGAAGGGGAGTCCCCTTTAGCCGACACTGTAGAAAGATCGACGGGGCTGGTCAAAGTCTTTCTACACTCCCCGACGGGCCAGCCATAGAAAAAAATATCTTGCCCCGTAGGTAATCTTGAGTGAGCTGTTTAAGATGGCCCGGGGGCACCCGTCGGTAGAGGCACTTGGGGAAGAAGACGGGGACAACTGACGTCCTCCAAGGAGGTAGGCGATAAGAACAAAGCCCTTTAAGTGCATGGTGAGGTTCACCTGGTGTGCTTCGGCGGGCGTCTGATGGCCCAAGGGGGGTTTACTGCAAGCTCCGCAGACCGGGGTTTAGGGGGCAATCGGCGGGCAAAAATTGGGGTAGGAGAGTGAGATCCCAGACCCTGGGGCTTTCAGAGGGAAAAAACCATGAGGGGACGGGCATTCCGGAAGAGCCCGTGGACCAGGATGGAGACGGTTCGGGGGAGGGGGGGCGCTGCCAGGGAGGCCCCGGGGTCCTCAAGCCGGGGGCCCCCCAAACCGCGATGAACGGGAGGTAATTGGGGCGCAGGGGCCTAGAAGTGAAGCAGGTGGCCCAATGAGGGGGAGCCCCTTTGTCCCCATAAGGGGGCGTCCCAGAGAGACCCAGGGCCCCCTTTTGAACCGGCAGGGCATGGGGAAATGGTGGGAGCTCGGGGCCGGGGGCCCCGGGTCCCAGGTCCCTGGGGGATTTTGCAAGGGGTCAGGGATAACCCACAGATGGGGGAGTCAGAGCAGCTGGCAGGAGAGTGTTGCAGGTACACCCCCGCTGGTGGAGGCAGGGGGGAGGACTGTGAGGAACCAGAGTCCACTGGTGCAGGGGGAGAGGGGGAAGGTGCACGGTGCACCAGAGCGACAGTCATTTCAGGCCCCCCAAGACCCGGTACCTGAGGTCCTGTGAGGTCCGCAGCCAGGCTGTCCTTTCCAGCAGCGTGAGATTCGGCCTGCTGATAGAGATCCTCTGCACAAGGGCTCCCCTGCTGTAAGGGCGCGCCCGGATCCCCGCGGTGTTGTTGGTCCGGCAAAGTGAGCTCTCTCTCTGACAGAGCAGGGCTCAGGGGCGCAGGTCGCGGCCGGGCGACAGGGACTGCTGCAGGCGTCTTAGGTTGCGCTGAAGAGTCGGGTCAGGAGCGGAGCCAGCTGCCACAGTCTCCACAGGAGGTGCCGGGGAGAAGTGAGAGTCCATGGCAACGGCAGTTACAGGCTCGGGTCCGGCCGCCGCAGACACCCGAAGGTGCGCCGAGGAGCGACGCAGGTCCACAGGAGCGGCGGGTTCAGCAGTGATGGCATCCGCCGCAGAGGCTCCCCCAGCGTCCATGCTCCGACGGCCGGGAGAGCGCACAGGAGAGTAGACAGCAGGGGCTGCAGGAGTAGTCACCGGAGTGGAGTTGGTGGAGGCAGCAGCGCCGAAAACACCTCTGCGACGCCCCGACCTTGTGGACGGTAGGTCCTGTGCGACAGGGGCTCCATGTGTGGGGCAGTGTGAGGATGGTGCAGGGCGGCCATCTTGGATAATGCTGCCGTCCCCGCCCGGCTCCTCCGGGGCCATAAGTGCAGCAAAACGGCCGAAATATTGAGCGATATCCCCCTGGGAGGCACCAGCGGGGGTAGAGGGAGCAGTCTTGCGTTTCTTGGAAGCGTGGCCCATGGTGAAAGAGTGGATGAGCCTGGATTACCAGAGTTGATGCAGAGGAGCTACACAGCACATGTCTTTACCCAGCCATGGCAAGCCACGCCCCCCCCTCCCCCCTCCCTCCAAATTTTTTAAAAGGGCTGAGAAGGGCATTTTTTAATTTTTTGGGTCAGTGCTTTGAAATCAGCAATACTACAAATTTTATTATAAAAAAATGTTGTTTTAACAGACATTTGTTTTTTCACAAATTTACCAAAGTGGGTCAAGGGTTTATGCCCTTTTAATTTTTGGGGGGGAATTTTTCTGTGACCCTGCAGCCTTTACTTTCGGTCCTAATTTTAAAAAAAAGTTGTTTTTAACAGACATTTGTTTTCCCAATTGTCAAGAGGGCTCAAGGGGGAAGGTGTGTTTAGAAAAAAGGAAAAAGGTTTGGACAAATGTTTTAAAGGGGACACGTATTGCAAAAAAGACCCTTTTTTTTTTGCAAAAATCTTTTAAAAACAAATCAATCCCCGTATTGAGACAACCCCCTTTTTTTCAATAAAAAAAGAGAAAAAAGAAAAAGGTGGGATTCCCAAACCTATTTTAAAAAATTTGTTTTCTTGAATTAAAGTAATAAAAAACTTGCATGAAAAAAATAGCTGTTAAAAAAAATTTCCCCTAATTGTACAAGGGGGGGGACGGAAAAATTGACCAAAGTATTAAACAGGGGGGCCCCGGGAGTAAAGGGGCCCCAAAAAGAAACAAAGAAAAAACCATTTCCTCCAGCACTTTTAGTAAATTTAGGAAAAAAAAAAATCCAAGGTAAAGGGGACCGGGGGTAAAAGGAGCTTAACCCCCAGTATTTCCAAATGAACCAATTGGTCCACACTCATACGGAGGGGCAAGCGCTACCCAGGGGATTGGGGCTTGTGTACAGAGGAAGGCTGGTTTTAAAACCTTTTCCCCTTCCCACTCTGCTTTGCACGACCCGTTTTCGTTGCGCGTCCAGGGGAAATTTTTAAACCGCGTGTTAATAGAAAGGGGCGCCATGGGCTTTTTCCAAAACCCCACCCCCGAAAACCCCGGCCCCCCGGGTCATGCTGTGGGCCCAGGGCAGGTAAAGTCAATGTCCATTTTTAAAAAAATGGGGTTGAAAGAATCCTTTTTTCCGGGCCTTTTTTTTAAAGTGGGGGGCATTTCAGGTTTGGGGCTCATGCTGGGTCCAGGGCAGCATAGTCAATTTTCCAGGTGAAACAAAAAAGGTTGGGGTTTAAAGAATCCTTTTTCCGGCACTTTTTAAAGTGGGGGGTCATGGGAGGGTTTTGGGGGTCATGCTGCGTTTTCCCGGACAGGGGAAAATTTAATGTCCAGTTCAACTAAAAAGGTGGTTAAGACTCCTTTTTTCCGGGAAATTTTTTAAATGTTGGGGGGCATGCAGGGTTTGGGGGGTCATGCCCGCTTTTCCCCGGACGGGATATTCAATGTCCAGTTCAAGAAAAAAGATGGTTCAAACTTTCTTCCTTTGGGAAATTTTAATTTGGTGGGTAGGTGCAGGTTTAAGGGTCAGGCTTGGTACAAGACAGGGATAGTAATGGTCTCTGTGACCTTTTTTTCTGTGACTTTTAGCAAACCTAAGTGTGTTGCCTAGATGTAGCACGTATCATTTGACTGTTGTGGATGTTAAATTTCAGCTTCACAGACTTGTTGGTTATAAGAATGAAGGTGTTGTTGCTCTCATAGACTTTAAATGGTAATGCTCATTAATCGATGCTCACTATCGTAAAAACCTTATCGATGCGGCCCGACTATCGATCGATCTCGATAGCCATCCCATCGCTCTACACTAGTGACTAGGTAAATGCAATTAATTTCAATTCTCCTCCAGGTCTGCGTGTTTCAGAGGATATCCTATGTGGCCTAGTGCATTTATTTGCCTCACCATAAGCCCAGAATAGGAGGAGCACAATTATTATACTCTTGGGGTCTCATTTTCAATACGATGTTATTGAGGCGCCATTTTCAGGTTTTGGGGGACACCCTAAGGTGCTAAAACTTATTAACACCCTAATAGACCCGCATTTGGATAACTACACCCTTAAGGGATATATCCAGGGGTGCATTGAGATATATAGACCCCACGGGTGATTCCAAAATTTTTTTTAGCATAAGGCTGTGAAAATTATCAAAAAATATTTTTTTCATAATCTGCAATTTTAGCTTAAAACTGTTTCATATTACAAGGGCAATCCTGGAAAAAAGAACCCTAAAACTTTTGTAGCAATTCTTCCAAGTTCGGCAATACCTACATGTGGGTGTAAACTGCTGTCTTGGGCGCAATGGGCATGGGTATTAAGGGAGGGAGGCTCTATTGGGCTTTTGGAACGCAGATTTTGGTTTGGGGCCATGTCGCATTTGCAAAGCCCCAAAGTAGCTGAACAGGCGAAACTTCTCAGACGTCAGCCCCATTTTGGAATCAACACCATTCAGGGATCTCATCTGTGGTTCTGTAATCGTGCATTTTGGATGCACAGGTGTTCCGATAGTTTTTTTTAGAATTGGGCAATGAAAATCGGGGGGGAAAAAGCAGTTCCGCCATTGTTTTTTGAGTTTCAATTTTACAAGCAATCCGCCGTTGGTGCAGTGTAAAATGATGTGATAAACTTTACGGATGGGGGATCGGTACATTACAATGATATAGATTTTATATAGTTTTTCTGTTTTATTACTTTTAACACAGTAGAAACTTAGTCTATAAAAAATTGCGTTTTTTATTGTTGTCCTATTCTGACAGACATAACTTTTTTATTTTGCTGTGTGCGCGCTGTGTTTGGGCTTTTTTTTTGCGGAGATGGTGACGTTTTAATTGGTACCATTATGGGGTGCATATGATGCTATGCTATGATGCTTATTTATTAACGGTTTTTCTGAGATGTTTTGATTTTTTTTTTTTTTTTTTTTATTTTTTTTTAAACAAAATACGCAATCTGGCTAGTGTTTTTTAGTTTTTATTTTTTAATTAGCGTACTGTCACGGTATATTATGACATCGGTAGCTTTACTCAGAAGGTAAACGATTTACACCGGATCCCAATTTGTATATTTTTTTATGTTTTATTGCACTTTGATCGCTTTTAAATCCATTTTTTGGAGGCCAGGTGTGTAAGGAAAATACTGCAATCCCTAGTAGTGTTTTTTTTTTTATTTTTAACAGGGCTCACCGTTGCAGTATCAGTGATAAGTTAGCTTTACTCTTTTGGGTCGCTACGACATTATGGCGTACCCTATTATATAGGTTTTTTTTTTTATGTTGAAGCACTTTAAAAAAAAGAAGAAACGTGTTTTTAGTGTGTTAAAAACAATATTTATTGCATCGCTATCTTATGAGAGCTTTATACATTTTATTTTTCCGTATAGCAGAGCTGTTTAAGGACTTTTTTTTTGCGGGATGGAAACTGACGTTTTATTTGGTACAACTTTTGCCGTTTTAGGAGTTTTGATCGCTTTTTATTCCATTTTATGTTTGCTGCGAGGATGATGAACAAATAATCTTAATTCTGTGATTGTTGGTTTGTTTGTTTTTTACGGCGTTCACCCGTACAGGTTAATTAACATGACAGATTTATTAGGCAGGTTGTTACGCAGCGGCGATACCAAATATGGGGTACTTTATTTATTTTGATCTTTTTGGGGGCGATTGGTCGTATGTAAAGGGGAAAAGGGCGGGTTTAGTATTTTTATTTTATTTTTCGTGTTTGTGTTTTTATTGTTTTTCACTTTTTTCACTTTTTTTCACTTTTCACATTTTATTTTACTTTTCCCCATAGGGATTTGAATGAGAGATCTTTTGATCTCTCTTTCAATAGAAATCAGTGCATACGCTTGTTGTATGAACTGGTTCCAATGAAATGGTCAGTCACGATGCCGGGTCCATGCCCACTGGGGCACGGCGGGATCGTGCCGTCACAGGTCAACCCGGAAGGCATTCTCTGCTGTGCTGTTGTTCAGAGGGCAGGAGGCTGCCGGATCGAGCGATTCTCTCCTGTGTCTCCCTTAGTTATTGCGGACCCGATCGTGCGATAAATTAAGGGGTTTTCCGCCCCCATGGAGTGATCCGGGGGGAGTCGGGGGACGACGCTGCAGGATGTAATATACAGCTGGACACCGCGCCGATCGCGCGAACTTGCTTTTAGAGTTCGCGCGATCCTCTGGACGTACTCCTAAGTCCAGGTGCGTGAAACCCCCAAACAACCTTGGACGTACGGATAGTCTAAGGTCGTTAGGGGTTAAATAATAGATACAAGGATGATCTGACGTAGTCCACCGAATCCGAAGTAGTCTAAATGGGAACCTGTAAATAAACAGAAACATTACACACATACAAATACACAGGCTGGATACCCGATGCAGCATCCAGGAAAGCTGAGGGGAGAGTGGACGTCAGCCAGCTATCTTGGACACTGGATATTCTGTCCCGCATGCAGGAAAGCTGGGTGATTCCCCACCCCCCACTCGCGGAAATCAGTTTTCCTATCATAAGGAAAGTTGGATGCCACTTGTATGGGTGGCAGCTTAGATAGATATTTTCTGGGTGCTCCAATAGTTATCAGAATACCAGGAAATTTTTGGGTGATGCCCTTTCCCTACTTGTGGCAAACAGTTTTCCTTTCCTAGAAAAAGCTGGGGTGGCATGCTTTGGGGGGATGGCAGCACCCAGCTTTTCTAAGAAAGGAAATCTGTGCACCCATTACTCCACCACCACCTCTATCCCCCCTTCCACCTTACCACCCACACTCTTACCTCCTAACACTCTAACCCACGCCTCACTCTCACTCTAAAAACCCCTCACTCCACCCTCACTCTTAAATAAAACATCCCCCCAACCACTTTTTAACCTCAACTCTCCCACCCTCACTCTCAACTCCCCTCCTTCTCTCCCCTCTCTAAACCACTCCTCCCCCACACCATTCTAACACCCTCACTCACTCTAAACCTCCCCTCCCCCACTCTAACCCTCCCGATCTCTGCAGCCACTGACAGCAACGATGTGAGCGTCCACAAGGAGTGTAGAATAAAAAATAAGCATTAAACATCGTCCTGCTGTCACCCTCCTCCCTCCCCCACTTGTAGCTAAAGAACCTCCTGCAGCCAGCTGACTGCGGGAGGTCTTCCCTATTTGCCGGAGTCTCCCGGACAATCCGGGAGGTTCGGAAAGTATGCCCTCTGCCGAATCTCACATTCAATCAGCATGAACAAGTATAAGAAATGCTTCAGTGTTCCATGTCGTGGATGTTGACAGGTGACTCAAAAGAAGAAGAAGAGATGACCAAGTCCTTATAACCCCCAATGCCAAACCTTCATCTCCTATCAGGAGGAAGAACAGAGGGAGCCAGTGTGGTTGGTCAGTCCCTAACAGGTCATGTCTCTAGAGGAAGATGTAGAGACACAGGTGCTACCTCCAACATCTTACTGTAACATAGAGACCATGCAATGTAATTACCAGCCGGCACCCACCACCAATGGAGTGGGCTCAACCAGGGAACCCGCGCCATACTCCCTTCCAAGCAGTATGATCTACTTGTATGTAAAATGTCCATAAGGATGTGAGCTCCATTTTAGCCCCTTTTGAGGAAGCGGAAAACCGGTCAGTCATGATCAGGTGGTCATCAGTGACACCAGCCCTATTATCTATCTGCAGGGATAGTCACTGGTGGGACGTCACCGGAGGAAGAGGAAGGGCGACTATTCCCCCATCTTCCAGGTCAACTCACCGCTAACCAACACCCCAGTGGGGGGGATTCTTTGGGCAAGAAAGTGAGGTGACCTCTTTCACAGGTGTCTCCATTCTTGGCAGGAGAATAGAGGAAGAGAAAGAGAACGAGTCTAGTGTAGGTCCTAAAGTATGGTACTGCGGTTTATAGGAAAGGTCTTGTCATATTCAAAGGACCCAAATCCAATGTTCAAGGATTGGGGATCAACAAGAAGAGACTTGTGTGCCCCTTATGTGGAGGAATCCGGGTCCTAAGCATTTGAGGCACATGAGGCTTTCATGTTTCTGTCCCAAATGGATCAGATTATAAATCAAGGCATCGGCCGACCTCAATCCCTACTACAGGGCCGACATGCTGCAACTCATCCCAGCAGCAGAGAGGATAGCCAGGGTGTGTCAATATCAGGACAGATTTCTCGGCAGCTTGAGCAGAGCATTCCCACCGGACACCAGGGCTGCATCTACCAACGGCACCAGCTATATGGCCCAAGCTGGACAAGCAGGTATAATTAACCAAAGTGAGTGTATAAAGCACAAGGAAAAGCAAAAATAAAAAGAGAATAATCATTTAAATTAATTAATAAAAAATAAACATAGAATTAAAAAGCGCTTGATGTTCAAGAAGAGGAAACAGCGTTTAATCAAACCAGGGGGAGATGATTGATAGTAAAGCTAATATGTAAGCTACATAGTCCTATCATTATACAGTGATACATGCATCGATCCACTAAGACATATACAGTCACCCCAAAGTCAGGGGGCAAAGTGCATCGATAAATTACTGATATGAAAGAATCATGAAGTGCAAACTGCAAAAACAAATAGAGTTCATGTTATATAATAATGAAATGTATAAATGTCACATAAACACTACTTACCTAATGGGGTTGATGTATTTCCAATCAGTCTTATTTGCACTCACCTCCCACTCAGGTGGCAAATTGAGCAAAAATCACATCCAACAAAGTCCACGCACCCCAAAATATCCGCTGCCCCCACCTTCTCCAATAATATAAATCGGAGGAAAGGACCCACCCACAAATACTGCTCACCGGCACTTGCAGGGTTAAAACACTGTCATCAAACACCACCCTCCAGCACTCACAGGGTCAAACACTAACACATTGCTCTTCAGCAGTGACAGGGTCAAACACTAACACATTGCTCTTCAGCACTCACAGGGTCAAACACTAACACATTGCTCTTTCCAGCCCAACTGTTTGCACCCAGGGTCAAACACTAACACATTGCTCTTCAGCAGTGACCGGGTTAAACACTAACACATTGCTCTTCAGCAGTGATGAGCGATTACGTTGACTATCGTCATCGGGTCGATAGTCGATATCGGCAATTAAACAAAAGATTTCGATAGTCGATAAAGATTATCCAATGACCATTAAAGTCTATGGGAGAGAACAACACCTTCATTTTACACCCAAACAGGGTGGGAAGCTGGAATTAACATCCACAACGTCAATGGATACTGCTACATCTTAGGGAAAACACTTTGGTTATAAAAGCCCCAGAAAAAAAAATCCCCACCCATTTTACTATCCCGTCTTTTAACCCACCCAAACCTGCC
>JAODAL010057101.1:0-22887 GCA_025379985.1 Phyllomedusa bahiana
GGCCCCCAATAAATCCTTGCTGGTCATTTTTCCTGTGCCTTATAAAAGCGTTTCCTAATGTATTCTCCCCCTACCCGTGTACCGGGACCTTTTTGTAGTTTCTCGACTCCGAACCTTCTGCCGCCTGCCCTGACCTTCCTGCCTGTCTACCGACCACGAACCATTGCCGCCTGCCCTGACCTTCTGCCTGCCCACGACTATGATTCTCGGATTAGGGCCTCTGTACCACGCTGCACCTCGGCTGCCATCGCAAGCAAGTCACGTCAGGGGGGACGACCTGGTACCTCACGGCCTCAGCAAGTCATCCCGCTTTGTGGCGGGCTCTGGTGAAAACCGGGCTACTTAGATTCCGTTCCCTGGCGTGGCTTAACTATCCTCGCTTGCGGTGGTCCAGCGGACCCACTACCCCGCCGTTACAGCAGTCTTACCTCCTCGTCCTCCCAGTCATGGCCATAAATGTTGTCTTCATTATCGTCAGCATCCGTCCAACATGAAGTGAAGGCAGCATAGATGTCAATTTGTGTACCCACCACTGTGGATAATCCATTTTCTGAAGACCTCTTTGATGACAAAATGTGGTTGGGGTCAGAAGGCATTTCCAAAGATCAAGTGGCCAAAGAGGATGATTTTGTCTGCTTTGACGCCCATCGCTGATGCCATCAGAGGAGGAGAAGGAAGCCAGTCAATCGGCAAAAATCCCGGGCGGTCGGAAATGCCTTGCAGTGCCTGTTGCTTGCAGCCCGCAGCTCCAGGATGCAGATGTCAGGACGAGGAAGTCACCTGTGTTGATGATGATGATGGTGACATTGCGGATCCAACGTGGTCTTTTCAGCAAAAATTTGTTTTGCGAACGCTTCATAAACTGGAAGAGGAGGAAGACGATGGGGTAGTGTCGGAAGGCTCCCCCCTAAAAAAAGGGGAAAAGAGGGCGGTCGCACAAGTCTGCTGAAAATTTTTCCCTCCACCACAAGCAGCGGAAACACCGCTCCTCGCTTTATCACCGTCAAAAAGGTCCAGGACCTCTCAAGCCTGGGCCTTTTTCGAGCAAGCCTCTGATTCACCCAACAATGTCATATGCCACCTTTGCTGTGAACGCATCAGTAGAGGGAAGAATATTAGGTGTTTAACCACCACCAACATGTCTAGTCACATGCAGCGAATGCATGAGTTGAAATGGAGGGAACACTTGGCCAAAAAAGGCCACACCGATGCTGGGCTTCCACCACTGTCACACCATCTGTCTCCACCTCCTCCTCCTCCCCAACCACCAATCGTTCCTCAGCTGCCCATGTATCTCAGAGTCTTGATCAAGGATCAGCCTCCGCTTCAGCCTTCACCGTCGCTCGAGTACCACCAGCACTACCAGAGACCCATCCTACCCCTTCTACTTCCACCAGTTTGACAACCTGCAGGCTGTACAGTGGCCAGTCTAGCAGCCAGCCTTCTGTCTACCAGGTTTGGGAGCAGAAGAAACACTTTAACCCAACCCATTCCAAGACCAAAAGCCTGAATGTCGGCATTGCCAGGTTTTTTGGCCTTGGGAAATGTTGCCTTTCCGTTTGGTGGACACAGATGGGTTCCGCCATGTCATGGCCTTTGCCTGCCCCCAATACCAATGCCGAGCAGGCATTTATTTTCCAGAAAAGCCATCCCTGCTCTTGCCAGCCACGGGGTCATCTAAAATTTCAAGCGCGTTTTTTTGCATCTGTGTTCGGCAAAGTCCACCTGACCACCGACATATGGACTAGTAAGTACGGCCAAGGCCGCTATATCTCTGTGACAGCTCACTGGGTGAGCTGGGTGGGTGTCTCTGGTGGTAATGGTGGCTCTCAGGCTCGGCGCACACTCTTCAAAACCGCAGGGATGGTGTGGAGTTCTTTCCCCCAAGGTCCTCTGGTGGCATCACCTGCCCAGAGAAACTAGGCCGTGTTGAAATTAATTTGTCTTGGAGACCGTCAACACACAGGTCAGGAGATGTGGACGGCTCTTCGCAATGAGACCAAGCACTGGCTGGGTGACAAGAATCTTGTGCCAGGCAAGGTGGTGTGCGATAACAGTCGAAGTCTGCTGGCCGCCTTTAAGATCAGTGCTGGAGCACATCCCTTGCCTGGCACACGTCATGAACCTCGTCGTCCAGAAATTTCTGAAGAGCTACCCGGGTCTGAACTGCCTGCTGAGGAAGGCTCGAGGTCTGAGCTCACACTTCCGCCGTTCGCACCTGCTTCATCCCGCCTGGCTGCGTTGCAGCGTCAGCTCGGCCTCCCCGCAACCGTCTCATTGTTGGACGTGGCAAACACGCTGGAATTCCACCCTCCACATGCTCCAGCGATTGTGGCAGCAGAGCAATGCCATTACGCAGTACAAAGTGACACATGGCCTGACAAGCAATGAAAATGGTCAGTGCGGACAATGCCCTTGTCAGCATAAGCATTGTGGTGATCTTAGTTCTGGAACGATCGTTGGACACTCTGAAACATCAGGTCCCACCAGCGAAGGAGGAGGGGATGGACACAGATGTGGACACGAAGCCTTTCACTCCGTCGAATCCAGAAGGCCCGACAGTTTCACAATTTTATCGGTCTTCATTAGGCAGTGGTTCGGTGTCTAGGGATAGTGCAAGGCAGCGCCTCAGCTCTCAGGGATCATCATCTGAGGCAAATCAGGGCTGTTTTGAAGCTTGTCGGAAGAAGCGGAGGAGGTGGAGGAGGATGGTATTCCTGGACACCGACGTTACTGAGGTCCCTGCCTTGAAAAAAGGTTGGCACGGATTTGAGGCGGAGGAGGAAGATGAGGAAGATCAGTTTGTTAGTGACCCTCAACCCAGAGGTTTGGGAAATCAAGGCTCCATTTCCTCCAACATGATCCTCGCTTTAAGGCCATCAAAATGAACAACAGTTACGGGGTGGCCACCCTCCTCGATCTCCGGTGCAAAGCAAAACTCAGCACTTTCCTTTCCCCCCCATCCAAATTTTGAGAGTAAAATGCAGGAATTGGAGACCGTGCTTTATTGATCAACTGGATACATCTGTTGCGTCTGCTTCACGTTCTTCAAATGTCACGGTGGAACAATGTCAGCAACATGATAGCAGTTGAGTGCCAAGTAGCCGTAGCAGCAGCAAAAGCAGCAGGCATTGTGGCAGAAACCTAATGGGTGACCTCTGGCAATCTTTATTTACCACCTCACCAACGCATGTAATGAAGGGCACACATACGACACACAGAGATCGGCTTAAGATCGTGGTGCACGACTATCTGCGTCTCAACACCGATGTTTTTGGATATGTTCCGGACCCAATCGACTTCTGGGTATCCAAAATGGATGAATAGCCCGAGCTCGCTGGCCACACTATAGAGGTGTTGTCCTGCCCAGCAGCCAACGTCATATCTGAGCAGACCTTCAGCACAGCTGGAGGATTCATTACAGACAAACGCATCCGGCTTTCCAAGAAATGTCGATCGTTGGACTATCATCAAGATGGATCAGGCATGGATCTCTGATGATGTTGTGGCCCCAATTGCCGAGGTAACCGATTAGTTGCCGGTCTACTTCACATTCCTCTTCCAAAAGAAATGGTCCTCTTGAAAACTTTTTTTGTAAAATGATCCTTTCTTACTGCAATTTTTATTCTCAGTTCCCAAAAATTCATTTTTTCTGGTTTTGCGGTGAGGAGACGTAAAAGACAAAATTTGTAAAAGGGTTTCTTGAAAAACCCCGTTTCCATTTACTCACTTCCCCTTTTAAATTTTCACTTGCCAATGGTTTTGGGGGTCACGTTGCTGTGAGTCGCTATAATCAGGGTTTCCTTTGGAACAGAAAGGGGTTCTAGTGGCATTTCTCCCCACAATTTTTAACAGGGGTGAGAAGTCATTTTTATAATTTTTCGGGTCATGCTGCGTAAATGCAGCTATACTAAAGGTCCTATTTAAAAATTGTGGTGTCAAAAAGAATTTGTTTTTTCAAATTTCAAGAGGGGCTCGGGGGGATTTTTTAAAATTTTTATGGGGAGGGTGCGTAAAAACAAATAGGTAGGACACTTTTAAGGACACATATTGCAAAATGAATTTTTTTTGCAGATCTTTAACATGCAGAAATCCCTATGTAAGAAACCCATTTAATAAAATTAAAAAAAAAGAGAAAAAAAGACGTGTTGGGAGCCCTTCCTTTTTTTAAAAATGTGTTTTCTAGAATTAAAACTAAAAAAATTTGCTGTACAAAATAGCTGTACAAATATTCCTCTGAATTGTACAGGGGGGAAAGGAAGACTTAAAAGTGTAGGTTATTCAGAGGACATGGGTATGGAGCACAACAAGAAAAAGAAAAAGACAATTTCCTCCGAACTTTGAGTAAAACGAGAAAAAGAATGCCAAGAAAAAGGCACCTGGGTGGAAAGGAGCGTAAAACCACCAGCATTTCCAAGTGAAGCCCAATTGGTCCCACCACACGAGGGGAAAGCGCTACCCAGGTCTTGAGGAGAGAAAGGTGGGGGACTTACCTCACATTTTCCGTTTCCCCACGCCCGTTTCAGCACAAATGTTTTCGTTGCTCGTCTAAGGGAAATTTTTACCGTTTAAATAATGACGGATGCCAGCCTGGCTCTCCCCCGCACCCACTGAACCCACCCTGGCAGCTGAACCTGGTCTTAATAATGAAGACGCTAGCCTGGCTCTCACCAAACCCACTGTAAGTCTGGCAGCGGGACCTCCGGTGTTAACAAGGGCCTGACGGCGCACTGGGTCTCAAACCCTTTGGGGGAATCAGGAAGCTTCAAATTTCTCTAAAAAATCGATTTTTTAAAAAGGTGATTTCGTGAGGTTAAGTAGTTCAAAAAAAGGGGCCCGGGCTGGACACAAATTGCACAATTTTTTGGCTTTAAAAAATTTTTTGGGGCTGGAGTACTATGGGGTTATCATTTGATCCCAGGGGAGTCTGTCCCTAAACACTGAAGAAAGGATTTGGGGGAAAAATGAAAAAACAATGAATTTATTGGCTAATACCTCAGAAGCCAGAAGGGGGAAAAATCTTTTTCAAATAAGAATTTTTTTGGGGGTGATTAGGACATTTTTATTATTATGTGTGTGCGAACAATTAACACATCACATGTGTAAAAAAATACCTTTAAAAACTGCGGGGGGGTTTTGTGGTTATTATCACATTGAAACAAGCAAAATGATGATAAAGAAAAAAATATAAATAAAACTTCCCTAAACTTCCCTAAAAAAATTCTGTAAACATTTTCCAAAAAAAATTTTCAAAGACAATCACGTACAAAATCATAAATGCCCTTTGTGATCTGTGGTCAAACAGGTTTAGGGGTCACGTGGACAGGACAGGGTTTAAACAAGTCCAGTTCAACTAAAATGGTGGTTCAAACCCTTTTTTTAGGCACTTTTTAATCTGTGGGTCAAAAGGGTTTTAAGGGAAAAGCGTTGGGCCCCGGAATTTTAATCAAAATCCATTTCAAAAAAAATGGTATTCAAAGATCCTTTACAGGCACTTTTTTTAAAACTGGGGGTCCCGCGGTTTGGGGGGGTCATGCCGTGGCCCCGGAAGGTATAGTCAATGTCCAGTTCAAATAAAATGGGGGGTTCAAAGACTCCTTTTTTTCACCTTTTTCTTTGGGGTCAGACAGGTTTTAGGGAGCTGTCCCAGGACAGGTATTCAATGTCCAGTTAACAAAATGGTGGTTCTAAGACTCCTTTTTCCGGCATTTTTAAATTTTGGGTAACGGGTTTTAAAGGGCAAACTGCGGCCAGGACAGGTTTAAATAATGTCCCCGTTTTTAGTCCTGTGGGGCAGAAGGTTTTTAAGGTCATCCCCGGGTCCAGGACAGGTATAGTCAAGTCCCTTTTTAGTCTGTGGGTCGACATTTAAAATGGTCATCTGTGGTCCAGGACAGGTAAGTCAATGCCCGTTTTCAATAAAAGGGGTTAAAAGGGCTCCTTTTTCCACACTTTTAAACGGGGGGGTCTTGCGGGTTTTGGGGGCTCTGCTGTGGCCCGGGACGTATATCAATGTCCTTTCAATAAAAGGGTGGTGAAATCCCCTTTTTCCGGCCTTTTAATCGGGGGGTCTGTAAATTTAAGGGTCATGCTGGGTTGGGGAAAAAGATATTTAAATGTGCAGTTCAACTAAAATGGTGGTTCAAGAAATCTGCCTTCTTCACTTTTAATTTTGGGGGTCATAAGTTTTAAAGGGGTCAGCTGTGGTACACCCAAGTGTAGTGAATTCTGTCTTTTTTTTTCTGTGTCGTGTTGCCATTGCCTTTATCCAAGATGTCACTATCCATTTTTACGTTGGGGTGTTAATTCCGCTTTCCCCCTGTTTGGGTGAAAGAATGAAGGGTTTTTTCCTCTCCCATAACTTTGGGGTCATCGGCGTTTATCTATTATTGGATATGGATATCCATGATAATTGCATAAAACACGATCCGAGACGATAGTTACGCAATCCTAATCACTAGTGATGAGCGTTACATTGCATCCTCAGGGCGATATCATTCGGGAATTATCAAGACGATTTCCGAAAATCAAATAGATTATCGCCGATCACCATTTAAAATCTATGGGAGGGAACAACACCTTTATTTTTAAACCCCAAAAAGGGCTGGGGAAGCTGGAATTAACACCACAACATTAAATGGATATCGCTACACCTTTGGGAAACATTGGTTATAAAACCACAGAAAAAAAGGCACACACCATTCACTACCCGTCTTGCCCAGAGCCGACCCTTAAAACCGCATCACCCACATATTAAAAATCCAGAAGCATATGATTTGAACCACATTTTACTTTAAACTGGACTTGAATATCCCTGTCCTGGAACGAACTGGACCCAAACCTGCATGCCCCAGATTAAAAAATTGGAAAAAGAGTCTTTTTAACCACCATTTAGTTGACATGGCATTGACTATATCTGTCCTGTACCCCAGAATCCATTAAATCTGTCTGACCCACAGATTAAAAAGTGCAAGAAAAAGGAGTCTTTAAACCACCATTTAGTTGAATTGGACATAGACACCCCTGTCCTGGCCACAGAAATTGAGCCCCAAACCGCATGACCCCCAGATTTAAAAAGTGCCGGAAATAGGAGTCTTTGATCCACCATTTTAGTTGAATTGACATTGACTATATCTGTCCTGTTACCGCAGAATGACCATTAAACCTGTCTGACCCACAGATTAAAAAGTTGCAAGAAAAAGGAGTCTTTAAACCACCATTTTTAGTTGAACTGGACATAGACTATCCCTTTTCCGGGGCCACAGCATGAGCCCCAAACCTGCATGACCCCCAATTTAAAAAGTGCCAAAATAGGAATCTTTGATTCACCATTTTAGTTGAACTGGACATTGCCATACCTGTCCTGTACCACGGGCATGACCCCTAAACCTGTTTGATCCACAGATCACAAAGTGGCACTATGCTATTTTTAACAGTGCGGTCATTTAGTATATTTTTTTGGTAACGACATTTTTTACAGAATTTATTTAGGGAAGTTTTATTTTAAAATTTTACATTATTATCATTTTGCTTTTTTTTCAAGTGTGATAACATACAACATACACCCCCCCCTTCAGTTTTTAAAGGTATTTTTTACATTTTGTAGATGTTTTTAATTCGTCCGCACACCCCATAATTTAATAAAAATTTGTCCCTAATCATCCCCAAAACAATTTTCTTAGTTGAGAAGACATTTACCCTCCTGGCTTCTGAGAGTGAATTCAGCCAATCAATTCAATGGTTTCTTTTTTCCCTCCAAATCCTTCTTCAGTGATTAGGACAGACCCCCTGGAATCAAATGATGCGACCCCATAGTGACTCCAGCCCCAGAAAAATTTTAAGCCTCAAATTGTGCAATTTGTGTCCACCCTGGGGCCCTTTTTGACACTACTTAACCTCACAGAAATCCACCTTTTTCAAAAAATCTGTTTTTTTTTTAGAGAAATTTGAAGCTCTCCTGATTGCCCCTAAACGGTGAGAGCCAGGGGCTCCGTCAGCCCATCTGTTAACAGGGAGGTCCAGCTGCCAGGGCCAGACTTAAATGGGTGCGGTGAAAGCCCAGGCTAGCATCTGTCATCTAATTAACACCGGGTTTCAGCTGCCGGGGCCGGAGTTACATTTGGGTGCGGTGAAAGCCCAGGCTGGCATCCGTCATCTATTAACACGGTAAAAATGCCCTGATGACGCAGAAACAATAAACAGTCATGCTGAAGCAAGTGCGGAAGCGGAAGTGTGAGGTAAGACCTCCACCTTCCTCATACACAGTTCAAGACCTGGTAGCCTTGCCCCCCTTGAGTGCGGACCAATTTTAGCTTTTACTTGGAAATACTGGGGGGTTAACGCTCCTGTTCCCCCCAGGTGCCATTTTTCTGGCATTCTTTTTTCTCATTTTTTCTCAACGTGTTTGGGGGAAATTGTCTCTGTTCTTTGTTCTCTGTCCGTGCTCCATACTACATGTCCCCTGAATAACCTTAAAATCTGGTCAGTCTTCCTGTACCTCCCTTGTACAATTCAGAGGGAATTTTTTTACCCGCTATTTTGTACATGCAAGTTTTTAGTAGTTTAAATTTTAGAAAACACATTTTTTTAAAAAAGGATGGAATCCCACCATGTCTTTGTTTCTCTTTTTTTAATTTTTATTAAATGGGGTTTTCTCAATACAGGTATTGCTAGCTATGTTAAAGATCTTGGGAAAAACAAGTCATTTTTGCAATATGTGGTCCATTAACAGTGTCCAACCTATTCCTGTGGGAGTCCATCCTATTTAAAAAATGTTTTTCTAAATTAAACTACTAAAAAAAACTTGCATGTACAAAATAGCTGGTTAAAAAAATATTCCCTCTGAATTGTACGAGGGAGGTACAGGAAGACTTTAAAAGATGTAGGTTATATTCAGAGGACATGGAGTATGGAGGGACAGACAGAGAACAAAGAACAGAGACAATTTCCTCCGCACATTGAGTAAAACGAGAAAAAGAAGGCCAAAAAAAAAGGGCAAAACCCGGGTGGAACAGGAGCGTCAACCACTTTGCATTTCCCCAAATGAAGCTCAATTGGTCCGCACTCACACGGAGGGGCAAGCGCTACCCAGGTCTTGACTGTGTACTGAGAAAGGCTGGAGGTCTTACACTTCCGCTTCCACGCCCTGCTTCAGCACAAATGTTTTCGTTGCTGTGTCATAAGGGCATTTTTACCGTGTTAATAGATGACGGACGCCAGCCTGGGCTCTCATCGCACCCACTGTAACTCCAGCCCTGGCAGCTGAACCTGCGTGTTAATAGATGACAGACGCTCGCCTGGGCTCTCACCGCACCCACTGTAAGTCTGTCCCTGGCAGCTGAACCTCCGTGTTAACAGATGACTGACGGCAGCACTGGCTCTCACTGTTAGGGGCAATCAGGAGAGCTTCAAATTTCTCTAAAAATATCAGATTTTGAAAAAGGTGATTTCTGTGAGGTTAAGTAGTGTCAAAAAGGGGTCCAGGGCTGGACACAAATTGCACAATTTGAGGCTTAAAATTTTCTGGGGCTGGAGTCACTATGGGGTCGCATCATTTGATCTCCAGGGGAGTCTGTCCCTAATCACTGAAGAAGGATTTGGAGGAAAAATGAAACCAATGAATTGATTGGCTGAATCAGTCTCAGAAGCCAGGAGGGCAAATATCTTCTCAAATAAGAAGTGTTTTGGGGATGATTAGGACATTTTTATTACTTATGATGTGTGCGAACGAATTAACACATCTACATGTGTAAAACATACCTTTAAAAACTGCAGGGAAGGGGGGAATGTGGTATATTATCACACTTGAAACAAAGCAAAATGATGATAATGTAAAACTATAAATAAAACTTCCCTAAACTTCCCTAAATAAATTCTGTAAACAGTTACCAAAAAATATACTAAATGACAATCACTGTACAAAATAGCATACTGCCACTTTGTGATCTGTGGGTCAAACAGGTTTAGGGGTCATGTTGTGGTACAGGACAGGTATAGTCAATGTCCAGTTCAACTAAAATGGTAGTTGAAATACTCCTTTTTCTGGCACTTCTTAAATCTGGGGGTCATGCAGGTTTGGGGCTCATGCTGTGGCCCAGGACAGGTATAGTCAATGTCCAGTTCAACTAAAATGGTGGTTCAAATACTCCTTTTTCAGGCACTTTTTAATCTGTGGGTCAGACAGGTTTAAGGGTCATGCTGTGGCCCAGGACAGGTATAGTCAATGTCCAGTTCAACTAAAATGGCGGTTCAAAGACTCCTTTTTCCGGCACTTTTTAATCTGTGGGTCAGACAGGTTTAATGGTCATACTGCGGTCCAGGACAGATATAATCAATGTCTAGTTTTTAGTCTGTGGGTCAGACAGGTTTAATGGTCATACTGTGGTCCAGGACAGGTATAGTCAATGTCCAGTTCAACTAAAATGGTGGTTCAAAGACTCCTTTTTCCGACACTTTTTAAATCTGGGGGTCTTGCAGGTTTGGTGCTCATGCTGTGGACCAGGACAGGTATAGTCAATGTCCAGTTCAACTAAAATGGTGGTTGAAAGTCTCCTTTTTGCGGCGCTTTTTAATCTGTGGGTCATGTAAATTTAAGGGTCATGCTGTGGTTAGGGACAAGGATAGTTAATGTGCAGTTCAACTAAAATGGTGGTTCAAGAAATACTGCCTTCTGTCACTTTTTAATTTGTGGGTCATGAAGATTTAAGGGTCATGCTGTGGTACAGCACAGTGATAGTGAATAGTCTGTCAGTTTTTTTCTGTGACTCTTGTTGCCTATTTGCCTTATTGCCTAAGATGTAGCACGTATCCATGTTACTGTTGTGGATGTTAATTCCAGCTTCTCCTCCTCTGTTTGGGTGTAAGAATGAAGGTGTTGTTCCTCTCCCATAGACTTTAATGGTCATCGGCGATTATCTATTATTGGATATCGGATATCGGCATGATAATTGACGATATCAACTATCGATCCGATGACGATAGTTGACGCAATCGCTAATCACTAGTGATGAGCGATTACATTGACTATCGCCATCAGGTCGATAGTCGATATCGGCAATTATCAAGACGATTTCCGATAGTCGATAATAGATTATCGCCGATCACCATTAAAGTCTATGGGAGAGGAACAACACCTTCATTCTTATACCCAAACAGGGCTGGAGAAGCTGGAATTAACATCCACAACAGTCAAATGGATACCTGCTACACCTTAGGTAACACACTTAGGTTATAAAAGCCACAGAAAAAAAGGCACCCCACACCATTAATATCCTTCTTGCACCAGACCTGCCCCTTTAAAAACCTAAATAAACCCAATTTTAAAAAAGTGAGAAGGCAGAAATTTTTTTTGAACCATCATTTTACTTAAACTGGAATTAAATACCCTTTCCCCGGAAAAAAAACATGGCCCCAAAAACCGCATGACCCCAGTTTAAAAAAGTGAAAAGAAAAAGGGGGCCCTTTGAACCCCCAATTTTAGTTGAACTGGACTTGGGATATCCCTGCCCGGGGCCCACAGCATGACCCCCAAACCCTGCAGACCCCCAGATTTAAAAAGTCCCGGGAAATAGGAGTTTTTTTGAACCACTATTTTATTTGAACTGGACATTGATATATTGTAATGTACCGCGAATACCTTTAAAACCTGTCTGATCCACAGTTTTTAAAAAGGGGGGAAAATAGGAGTCTTTGAACCCCCATTTTAGTTGAACTAGACATTGACTAAAATTTTTCCTGTCCCGCAGAATGCCCTTTAAAAACTGTCTGACCCACAGATTAAAAAGTGCAAAAAAAAGGGAAAGTCTTTAAACCCCCTTTTTAAAGTTAAAATTGGACATAGACAAACCCTGCCCTGGCCAAAAGCATGAGCCCCAAACCTTCTTTAAACCCCTAATTTAAAAAAGTCCCGGGAAAATTAGGATTTTTTTGATCCCCCCATTTTAGTTAAAAGGGACTTTGGGAATTTAATCTGTCCTGTACCGAGAATGACCATTAAACCGCTGCCCCACAAAATTAAAAAAAGTGCAAGAAAAAGGAGCTTTAAAACCCCCAATTTTGGGTTAACTGGCCCAAAAGACTATCCCTTTGTATGGGCCACGCAGACCCCAAACCCCCCTTTACCCCCAGATTTAAAAAGTGCCGGGAAATGGGGAGTTTTTGGGATCCACCTTTTTATTTTGAACTGGACATTGACCTACCTGTCCTGCCCAAAAAGCAAAACCCCAAAACCTGTTTGTTTCCAAAGATCCAAAGGGGGGCCTATCTTTTTTGGGTACAGTGATTTGTCATTTATTATTTTTTGGAAAACTGACATTTGTTTCCCGAATTTTTTTGGGGAAGTTTTATTTAAATTTTTAAATTATTATCTTTTGTTTTTTTTTTAAAGTGTATAACAAAAACATACACCCCCCCCTTTCCCAGTTTTAAAGGTTTTTTTTTTTTTTAACATGTGTAATGTTTTAAATTTCCCGTCCGCCCCACCCCATAAGTAATACAAATGCCCAAAAATCATCCCCAAAAATTTCTTAGTTGAGAAGACTTTTGCCCCCCTGGCTTCTGGGGTTTTGATTCAGCCAATCAATTCAATGGTTTTTTTTTTCCTCCAAAATCCTTTTTTCAGTAAATTAGGGACAAAACTCCCCGGGAGATCAAATGAGGGCGCCCCCATAGTGACTCCACCCCCAAAAAATTTTTAAGCCTAAAATTTGGCAATTTCTGTCCGGGCCCGGGGGTCCTTTATGACACTACTTAACCCACAGAAATCCCCTTTTTTCAAAATCGATTTTTTAGAGAAATTTAAAGGGTTTCCCCCTGTTTCCCCCCAAACGGGGGGAGAGCCATTTGCGGGCCCGTCCCATCTGTTAACAGGGAGGCCCCAGCTCCCGGGGGCCCAAAGACTTAAAGTGGGGCGGTGGACCCCAGGTAGCGTCGTCATTTTTAAAACCCCCGGGTTTTCAGGCCGGGCCGGATTTTACAGTGGGTCGGTGAGAGCCCAGGCTGGGGGCCGTCTCAAATTAAACCCCGGTTTAAAAATTTTCCTGATACGCAGCAACAAAAACGTCATGCTAAAGCAGAAGTGCGGAACGGAAGTGTGGGGTAAGACCTCCACCCCCTTCCCCATTTAACACGTCAAGGCCCGGGAAACCCGTTTGCCCCTCCTTTAAATTGGGGCCCAAATTGAGTTTTTCACTTAAAAATTTAAGGGGTTAAAGCTCCTTTCCCCCCAGGGGGCCCTTTTTTTTTGGCTTTTTTTTTTCCTCTTTTTTTACTCAACGTATTGGGGGGAAAATTGTCCCCCTGTTTTTTTGTTCCTGTCCGTGCTCCTTACTACATGCCCCCTGAAAAACCTACTTTCGGGTCAAGTTTTCCTGAACCCTCCCTTTTTACAATTCAGGGGAAATTTTTTTACCCCTATTTTTTTCCCTGAAAGTTTTTATTTAGTTTTTTCTAAAAAAAATTTTTTTTTAAAATAGGAGGGGAAAACCCCAACATGCCCTTTGTTTCCCCCTTTTTTAATTGTTTTAAAATTTGGGTTTTGTCTAAATACAGGAAATTGCTAGTTGTTAAAGATCTTGAAAAAAACAAGTTTTTTTGCAAAAATGGGCCATTAACTTTTGTCCAACATATTCCTGTTTCTGCCCACCCACCTCACCCTTGACCACTTTTGGGAAAATTTTGTGAAGAACAAAGGGTCGTTAGAAAAAAATTTTTTTTAGAATGGGCCCTTAGTATAGGCATGTCACAGCAAAAGGCCCCAAAAAATTTCCCAAAGATGACCCTTGACCATTTTTGGGAAAAATTTGTGAAGAACAAATGTCTGTTAAAAACAAAATTTTTTAAAATTGGGACCTGTAGTAAGCTGCATGTCACAGCAAAATGCCACCAAAAATTCAAACATGCCCCTTTGGCCATTTTGGGGAAAATTTGTGAAAACCAAATGTCTGTTAAAAAAACAATTTTTTTTGAATGGGACCTGTTTTTATTGCTGCTTTTAAAAAGCGGGAAAACCCCCAAAAAATACTAAAAATGATTCTCCCACTGAAAAAAATTTTGGGTTTTTGGAGGGAGAAATCCCAATTTTAAAAAGTCACATTTCGGGGGGGCGTGCCCCGGTCTACCCTAGCTGGGGTTTTAAACCCCAAGAGCTCTGAAAAAGGCCCCAGAAAAAAAAGAAGGGCGAAAAAGGGTTTTAAACCCGGGGGGCATGGGCACACAAGGGGGTAAAGAAAAAGCAAAAGCCCCTCGGCAACCCCCGGGGACTAAACTTCCCCCGGTTTTGAGAAAACTGGGGGGTGGGGGCGAAAAGGTGACAAAAGGTTTTGGGGCCGGGAAAGCAAAATTTAAAGGGCCCGCAGCGGGGTTTTGGGGGGGAGAGGGCCCCGGACAAGGGAAAAAAGCCCGCAAACAGAGGGGAACTGGGGCCCGGGGGCAGACAGCTAATCCCGCGGGCCGGGTAAAGGAACCTTCCCCCCGGGGGGCCCTAAACCCCGGGCGCAAGAGGGTCGGCTCGCAGAAACGGGGCTGCCGGGTCCCGGGTTATCGGGGGGGACCGGGGGTCGGAGCGCGGGGGCCCGCAGGCCACCGAAGGGGGCCCACCCAACCCAAATCGGGGGTAACTCCCCTTTAGCCCCCTGGACTGCCATCGGGTGTGTTAAGGCCCCCTGGAGCCCCCCTGAGAGTGGGGGGCCCTAAAATGTGGGGACTTTGAGGTGGTCCATTTAAGCCTCAAACCCAGATCAACTTGGGGCCGGCTGTAATACGTTTTGGTTTTGGGGCCCCCTCCCATCAGAGGGTTACCGCCCAATCCTCCTGCCCCTTTAACAATATTGACCCTCATTGCAGTAGAATTCCCCCGGGGGCCCCGCCCTCTGCTCTCCCAGCTTTACAGCGATAGCCTTTCCCGGGGACAAAAAGCCCCCAATTTGAAACGAAAAACTGACAAAAAATGAATTATGACCCAAACCCACCCCATCCCCAGGAAGAATTTTGCCTGTGCCGCTTCTTTATCCAAAAAGCTCATATTCCCGTGACCCCCCAGATCCTTGGAGGGGAGTTTTCATGGCCACGGGCGATCGAAGGGACTGCCCACGGGGAATGAGGGTTAGGGAAAAAACTTACCTAAAACCTTTCCCTACAAAGGGAAAAGTTTTCGAGGAAATAATTATGGAAGTGAAAAAAAAAGGCATGAAAGAAAGAGTTTCTGCCCGGGCAACAGGCTTTACCCCCTATGGTGGATAGGGTCGATAATCTGAGGAATCACATGATGAGAACAGGCAATAAAATTTTCAAAATTTTTTTCTCACATCAACAATAAGCCCAAGCCCCGCGAGAGACCTCCGTCATTGGAGGACCTTGGGCAACCCGGGGGCGGAGAAAAAAAATCCGAATTAAGGGGCTTACCGGAACCCCCAAGGGAGGGAAAAAAAAAAAAAATCTCAAAACCCCATAAAAAAATGGAAAGAAAAAAAATTGTTTAAACCAAAAAAAACCCCCCCAAAAAAAAAAATTGGGGGAAAAAAAAAAAAGAAAAAAAAAAACCGCTTTAAACCCCTCCAAAACAAACCCTTTACGAGCTCATAGGGGTTTAGGGTGAAGGACCTTACTGGCAGACCAAAAGGGGTGTTTTTTTTTTGCGTCCCCCAAATTTCTTTTCCCCTCAAAGAGAGAAATTTTGTCCCAAAGGGTAAATAAAAAAAAGAAGTGAAAAAAATCGGGATACCCCAAAAAGCTTAAACCCCGGGCTTGTTGGGTACCTCCAGAAACTCGTTTTTTTTGGGGGGCTTCTTTCGCTCCTTAAGGATGTGGAATCCCGTACCGATGGGGATTTTCCCTTCCCCATTGGGCGGCGGGCTAAAAATGGCAGATCTTCTTCCCTCCGAGCCCACCAGACCTTCCATAATTTTGTTCGGACTTGGGCCTTTTGGTGACCCTGGAAACCCGGGGTGGGAAATAAGACCCCCATCCTGGCCCCCCCCAAACCCGGGCCCCGGAGCCCCGTCCAGGGAAACGGAGAAGACCCCTCCCCCACCCCCAAAAATCGCCAAGATCCCCCGCCGCCCAGGAGGGGCCCCGGGATGATCCGATAAAGCAGTCCTTGGTTTTAAATTTTAAGGGGTATAGTTATTTTCCCTTACCCCGCTGCTGCCAGGATTTTTTTTCAACGTTTCAATTTTCATAAGTTTTTTTCCCAAAAGGGGTTAAAATAAAGTGTCCTCACAGAAGGAGGGTTTCCCTTTTCCCTCCCCCCTTCCCCTTTTCCCCTTTAAATTTTCCCCCCCCTCTCCCCCCCCCACCCCCAAATAATTTTTTTTTTTTCTCTCTCTCCCCCTTCCTCTTCTTGTTTTTTTCCTTTTTTTCCCCCCTCCTTTTTTCCCCCACCCCCCGGTTTCCCCCCCCCCTCCCCCGTTTTCCCCTTTTCCCTTCTTTTTTTTGAATTTCATAAGGGCCCAAATTTGGGGAAAGGGATTATTGCAGCTCCCCGAAAGCATTCACCACTCAGGTGGGCCTACCCGATAGGCCCCCTCCCCTTGTGGTGGGGGGTTGCCCCATTTTTGAGTTTTCCCTCCCCCCAGGGTTTCGTGCAATCCCGGGGTAAAACTAAAGTGATACCTGCCGGGGGGGTGTCACCTTTTTTTTTTTTTCCCCATGTGGGCCCACAAATTTTTTTCTTAATGTAAAATTTTTTTTTTTCCCCTGTCCCTGTTGTTTTCTTGTGTGGGGCCATTTTCCTGGCCCAAAACCAGAGCCCTGATAGGGTTTCCCCCACTTTCCTTTTCCCGGCTAAGTTTATATCAATTAAAAGGAAGGGGCTTAACTCCGACGTTAAACGGGGGTCCCCCTGTACTTGAATTGGAAATCTTTTAAAAGGGTGACCTAGTATTCGTACAGGAACGCAATTTGAAAAAAGAGGGAAGCTTTCTTTTTTCCCAAAGGGGTTAAACCCCCCCGTTTTTTTATTCCCCCTCGCGGGCGCGGGGAAAAGAGTGGGGGGGCTAACCTAATCTCTTTGAAAATGTCCTATCCAGTTTCCCGCAAAGGGCAATGCAGAAAGTCCCTGGTAGATTAAAAATAAAATTTTTCAGGGGCTTTTTGGGGGGATCCCCAAAAAAACCTATGTAATTATATGCGCCCAATAAAACCCCAAAAAAAAACAGGTTTTAAAAGGGTGCTCTCTAAAAAGGGATCCCGGTACTACCGGCCCTTTGGGGGGGTGATTGGGGGGGGGCTTAATGTCCTTTCTCTGATTCTATGGGTAGGCTTCAGGTGAAAGATTTCACCCACTAAATCGAAAACAAAGAGGGTTTCTAGAAAGTTTCGTAAACTGATTCGCTCCCAAAGCCCCTTTTTTGATCTTGGGGTGTGCTCCATCCCACTAAAAAAGGCATTTTCATTTAAATTTCCCCCCCCCATTTGGGGGGCCCCCACCCCCCCAATTGATTATTTTTTTGGGAACTTTGGGCCCCGAGGGGAAAGGGGGTCGGGGATGTGAGTGCCTAAAGTGGTCAGGGCCACGCCCCGGTAACCCTCACCCAGACTCGGGGGTGAAAAGGAAAAAGAAAGTGCCATTGGGGTTTAAAAAAGAAAGGGTTTTAAACAAAAGGGGGGAGACAAAGGAAAAGGGTTGGGGGTCCTCCTGTGGAATTTTTTCGAGGGCCAATTTAGGGTTCGGTGTCATCCCGGGGGGTACGTTATGGGGGAAGGGGCTTTAAAGGGGGTGACAGGGGAATTTGTGTGGCCCCTGAGCTCTCAATTAAAAGAGACAGGGGTGCGCAAATGGGGACGCTCCCAAAACGAAAGGAAAATTTGAAAGGTAAATAACTCAGCAAAACCCTCCAGAACCATTCTCCGACGATAATAGCTGTTTCGAAAACACCTTTTCCCCCGTCAAAAAGAAGGGACGGAGGATTGCGGATGTATTCCGGCAAAAAATTTTAAAAAGAGGGAAATAAACCCCACACCCTGGGGGTGGCTAGGGGAGTTAATAAACGAAATTTAATTTGGGGGGAAAATCCCCAAGCCCTAAAGGCCCCTTTAGGCCTCTGGTTTATGGGGGGCAGAAAACCATGTCCCCCCGTCTTTGGGATTATTTTTCCCGATTTTACTCTTTACCCCGACACTTTTCCCCCCGATGCGATTCATAGGGCCCTGATTTTTTATTGAGGGATTTTTGGGTTTAAAGTAACCTTCCTAACTCCCCCCAGGGAAATGATAGGGAGTTTTAAAAATTTCCCCGATTCCCCGGGAAAAAAGAGGGTGTTTTAAAGAATATGCCTAGCGGTGAGCCCCCGGGCCGGGCGGAAATGACCCAAATTAATTACAAACCCTTTTTTTCCCCAATTAAACGGTTTATAGGGCATTTCTGTAAAAACTGTTCTGCAGGGGGTTCCCCCCAAAAAGGCCAAATATGGGCCCATTCATATTAAACACTCTCATCCCCAAACCGACAGGATCAATGGGCCCAGCCCAATTTTCAGGCCATTGCCTGCTGAATTCAGATTTGAAGATTTTTATGAAACTTCTAGCAGATCGCCCTTTGGGCCCCCTGGCTCCCCACGCTGATCCATAAAGATCAGGTAGGGTTCGTGATGGGCAGACAGGGCACCGACAATACTCGAAGGGCCTTGGACTTGATAGAGGTTGTCAACAGGGAAGATCAATCGGCTCTATTTTTGAGCCTAGACGCAGAAAAAGCGTTTGATCGCTTAAGTTGGTCCTTCTTGTTCACAACCTTGGAGGCGTATGGTCTGCGGGGCCCTTATTTAGAAGCGGTGCGCAGTCTGTATCAAAATCCAAATGCCACAATTAGATTGCCCCATAGTATGTCGGCCCCGTTCCCAATCAAAAATGGAACTTGGCAGGGTTGCCCGCTCTCCCCGCTTCTGTTTGTGATGTCTATTGAGCCCCTGGCAGCGGCAATTCGAATGAACCCAGACATCAAAGGGGTAGTAGTACGTAATAGGGAATACAAGCTTTCACTGTTTGCAGACGACATACTCCTGTCCCTGTCCTCCCCACATACGACCTTACCTAATTTACACTCTCTGTTACGAGACTTTGGTAGGATATCGGGGTATAAGGTAAACACGAAAAAGACAGAAGCTTTGGCCATTAACATTCCAGCAGCCTTGACGACCTCTCTGCGAGCCAACTTCCCTTATAACTGGAAAACAGATGCGATAAAATATTTGGGGGTTCACCTGACAGATTCATACTAGTGTTGAACGATTATTATCGACAAAGTTGAAATCGGCAAAGTTTTTATGGTGATTGGATTTTTTAGATCATGCGATAATTTAGGTTAAAATCTGTGCATCATCTATTAAGATCGCGCCATTTTCGGCGCTTCCTGTCATTTTGGCGGCCAGCAAATCAGCTTACAGAATAGAGCAGGGTGAGATGTGTGTGCGACGTCATGACTGGGATGTGTATGGTTGCGATTGGCTGGAAAAATCACATGACCTAGTTTTACATAGAACAGTGTTTCCTGTTCAGCCTCAGTGTCTTCTCAGCGTCTCAGAGCAGAAGGACGTGCGCTCTGCTTGTGTCCAAACAGCTCAGCGAAATTATTATATTTCTTCACAGAGAAACCTCTACTATTAGCTGTGATCCTTACAATTTAGTTAGATTAGAGATTGGAAGATTTTATATAGTTAGGTAGAGAATTTTAAAGGAGCATCTACCACTGTAAAGTCACGGGAGGTGAGCGGAGGGGGGGCCCCCGTGGGCGAACAAAGACAAGCTCTATAAAGAATACTGTATAAAGTTCACCAAGACTTAGTGTAGACATTGCACTGCAATAGCTTTATTATTAACAGTTTTCTATTGAAATATTTCCTGGATATTGAGCAGCCTGAACCTATAGTATACACATCTTTTCTAGTAACTGCAGGACTCTTTGTTAGGTGCAAAACTCCACTTTTATTATCAGTATACATTTCAGATAGGTGTTCATTTTCAATTTTGCCCATTCCACATTTGTTAATACATCCACCTTGCACTTAAATTTGAATCAAGCAATTTTATAGTCACCACAGGTGAATTGAAAGGTGTCAAAAATATCCTGTATTATACGAATACATAACAGATACGTGTTTTTTGACTTTGGCGCACTACAGCTTTGTTCATTGAGGCAGCTTGCACTTAAATTTGAATACAGCAATTTTATAGTCACCACAGGGGAATTGAAAGGTGTCAAAAATATCCTGTATTATACGAATACATAACAGATACGTGTTTTTTGACTTTGGCGCACTACAGCTTTGTTCATTGAGGCAGCTTGCACTTAAATTTGAATACAGCAATTTTATAGTCACCACAGGTGAATTGAAAGGTGCCAAAAATATCTTGTATTATACGAATACATAACAGATATGTGTTTTTTGACTTTGGCGCACTACAGCTTTGTTCATTGAGGCAGCTTGCACTTAAATCTGAATCCAGCAATTTTATAGTCACCACAGGTGAATTGAAAGGTGCCAAAAATATCTTGTATTATACGAATACATAACAGATACGTGTTTTTTTTACTTTGGCGCACTACAGCTTTGTTCATTGAGGCAGCTTGCACTTAAATTTGAATCCAGCAATTTTGTAGTCACCACAGGTGAATTGATAGGTGCCAAAAATACCTTTTATTATCCGAATAAATTTCAGATACGTGTTTTTTCACTTTGGCGCAGGCCAGCTTTGTTGATAGATCTACTTTGCAGTTAAATTTGAATACAGCAATTTTATAGTCACCACAGGTGAATTAATAGGTGCCAAAAATACCGTTTATTATCCGTATACATTTCAGACAGGTGTTTTTTGCAAGATCTTTAACATAGCTAGCAATCCCTGATTAGATGTAGGTTATTAAGAGTACATGGAGTATGGAGCAAGGACCGAGAACAAAGTACAGAGACAATTAACTCCAGCACGGTGCGAAAAATGAGAAAAAGAATGCCTAGAAAAAGGGCACCTCGATGGAACAGGAGTGTTAACCACCAGTATTTCCAAGTGAAGCTCAATTGGTCCGCACTCATACGGAGGGGCAAGCGCTACCCATGACAGGGAAAAGTATATGTCCAGTGAAACTAAATGGTGGTTGAAAGTCGCCTTTTTCCGGGACTTTTTAAATGTGGGGGTCATGCAGGTTTGGGGCTCATGCTGGGCCCCGGACAGATATAGCCCAATTTTCCAGTGAAAAATAAAATGGTGGTTCAAAGACTCCTTTTTCTTGCACTTTTTAATCTGGGGGTCAGACAGGTTTAATGGTCATTCTGCGGTACAGGACAGATATAGTCAATGTCCAGTGAAACTAAAATGGTGGTTGAAAGACTCCATTTCCCGGCACTTTTGAATCTGTGGGTCAGACAGGTTTAATGGTCATTCTGCGGTACAGGACAGATATAGTCAATGTCCAGTCAAACTAAAAAGCACGTTTAAAGACTCCTTTTTCCGGCACTTTTTAATTGTGGGGGTCATGCAGGTTTGGGGCTCATGCTGTGGCCCAGGACAGGTATAGTCAATGTCCAGTGAAACTAAAATGGTGGTTGTAAGACTCCTTTTCCCGGCACTTTTGAATCTGTGGGTCAGACAGGTTTAATGGTCATTCTGCGGTACAGGACAGATATAGTCAATGTCCAGTGAACTAAAATGGGGTTGAAAGACTCCTTTTTCGGCACTTTTAAATGTTTGGGTCATGCAGTTTTGGGGCTCATGCTGTGCCCAGGAAGGTATAGTCAAAGTCCCCGTGAAACTAAAATGGTGGTTGTAAGACTCCTTTTCCCGGCACTTTTTGAATCTGTGGGTCAGACAGGTTTAATGGTCATTCTGCGGTTTCAGGGACAGATATAGTCAATGTCCAGTGAAACTAAATGGTGGTTGAAAGACTCCTTTTTTCGGCACTTTTTATCCCGGGGTCAGCAGGTTTGGGGCTCATGCTGTGCCCAGGACAGGTATAGTCAATGTCCAGTGAAACTAAAATGGTGGTTGAAAGACTCTTTTTCCGGCACTTTTTTAAACTGGGGGTCATGCAGGTTTGGGGTTCATGCTGTGGCCCAGGACATGTATAGTCAATGTCCAGTGAAAAATAAAATGGTGGTTGAAAGACTCCTTTTTCCGGACTTTTAAATCTGGGGGTCATGCAGGTTTGGGCTCATGCTGCGTTCCAGGACAGGGATATTCAATGTCCAGTTCAAGTAAGATGATAGTTCAATCATACTGCCTTCTGCCATTTTTAATTTGTGGGTGATGCAGGTTTAAGGGTCATGCTGTGGTACAAGTCAGGGATAGTGGATGTTGTGTGTTTTTTTTTTTCTGTGGCTTTTATAACCTAAGTGTGTTGCCTAAGATGTAGCACATATCCATTTTTACTGTTGTGGATATTAATTCCAGCTTCTCCAGCCCTGTTTTTGGGGTTTTAAGAATGAAGGTGTTGTTTCTCTCCCATAGACTTTAATGGTCATCGCTCATAATCGACTGCTCACTATCGACTATCTTGTCGATGATGGTCAACTATCGACCATCGACCGATGTCGATGGCCAACGCAATCGCTCAACACTAATTCATACGCTACAGTATACAGACAAAACTATCCCAAATTATTCGCTGAAATTAGAAAGTTGTTGGACCAGTGGCATCGCCTACCTCTTTCCTGGTTTTTGGAAGGATTGCGTCTGTTAAAAAAGACGATCCTCCCCAAATTGCTTTATTTCTTTGAATCCCTCCCAGTCCGGGTGCCTTTGCGGGAAACCCGAGCTTTACGTTGGTATAATAGTTTATAGGGGGCGGTGGCGGCATAGAGTACCGAAGGTGTTTTATTGGCCCCGATCGGCAGGGGGGGTTGGGTGCCCGACATAATTAAGTATTTTGGTTCCAACAAGGGGGGGGAATTCCGGGATTGT
>JAODAL010057102.1:0-22887 GCA_025379985.1 Phyllomedusa bahiana
CTTTTGCGCGTTTTGGACCACACCCCTGCCAGTCCCTCCCCAGTCACGTGACTAAACAAGGCCTCAGAAAACTGTGTTTGTTTCTAACATAGTTCTAATACTCTTTAACATATAATACTATAAATGTAATCTATACACAAAAAAGTGGGTACAGTATAAACTATATTCTGCTATAGTTTTTTAAATGTACTGCAAAAATAAATAATAAAAAAGGTATAAAAAAACAAGTATTTGTGGGGGATTAACAAGGATTTCCTTCAATTCAAGTTCCACATTAAAGAAAAAACACATTTAAAAAAACACTCGAAAAGATCGTTCGGTGCGCTAAAGATGGGGGGATAAATTGGATGTCACCCAAGTACACTACAACAAGGTTACGGGACCGGAAGCATCGTTAACAAATTTAAAAACAGGGGAGGTTGCAGACCCCAAAGGGATTACGAGATATTCAAAATGTCCATTCGGGTTTTAAAACCCCGTCTTCCATCGTCCCCTCCGAATTTGATGGGTTGTAGGCATCGCGACCAATTTGGAAAAATTTGCCCCTTGGGGGCGAAAAGTTCTGCATCGGGGGAGGGATAGCGGTTTTTTAGGGTGATTTTATTGGCCCCCGGTAGTCTATACACGGAGGGGGGAACCACCCTTCTTCTTTCAAAGAAAAACCGGCTCCGGCTGGGGAGGGGATTGGAGAAACCCTTTTTCTGCAAGTTTTTCCTAAATGTGGCCGGACTGGCCTGAGTCTCGGTACGGAAAGGGGTAGCCCTTCCCCGGGGGGAGGGTTTCCCGGAAGAAGGTAATGGGCAGTGAAAGGCCGATGTGGGGGCGGTATCGGCCCTTTTCCGGAGAAACATCCCCAAGTCGGGGTATTCAGCTGGTAGCCTGGCAGAAGCTGGGGAAGGGGTGCGGAGAAGGGGTAGGCCCGGGGGGTACCCCCAAGCAGAGGTTTGGATTTGGCCCCCCAAACACAGGACCTCACCTGTCTTTCCATCCAGCGTGGGGCTGAGTTGCAGCAGGGAACCCCCAAGGGGTCCGGGAAGCACGGGGACAGGGTGGAACCTGATCTTCTCCTATGTGGCCCCCCCCCGGAGAGTCATGGCCCCCGGTTTTTTCTGGATGGGTCGGAGGAGCCCCCCCACAAACCCCGAGGAAATCGCAAAGGTTTTTCCAGGGGACTACGGACGCCGGGTCCCGGGGATCCCAAAGAGGTGGATAAATTTTCCGGCAGACCCGAGTCCAGGAAGGCAGAACCCAAAAAGAAGAAAAAGCGTCAGTCTTCCCCTTTCCCACTGGCATATCAGAGTGGAGTGGAAGAAACGCATTTGACCCGCTCTCCCTCGGCACCTAGGTGAGAGCATTTCCCGGACGTGAGGTAAAGCACCCTCTTCTTTCTTGGCGAAGCTTCTGCCTTTCGGGAAAAACTGATATCGTGGAGTGGAAGGAGGGTTAATTCGTTCAGGGGGGGGGTTTTGCTCCCAAAAGGGTTCCTTTTCCCCGGCTGGACAGCCCCTTTTTTAAAGGGTGGGGGGGGGGCGGCATCTTTCAGCGAGCCCCGAAGAGGTACGGAATTAAACCCGCATAATCACCCCACAGAAGACTTCCCCGGGGGGTCAAGGGGCGGGGTTCAGCAGAGGAAGCACGCGCCGGCCCCTCAAAAACGGTGCAAAATTCCTGGGGGAAAGTCTGTAGGCCCGCGTACAGGGCGTTCCTGTCCCGGGGGGGTTGCCCAAAGCCAGGGCCCTTTCCCGGAAAGTAGGCCACCCCGAAGGCCCATTTTTTGGACCTCTGGGGAAATGGTCCGCCACCCGCCCCCGTGTTTTGGCAGGTAATAAAACCCGGGCAGAGTTGGGACCCCCCGGCAAAGTGGGGGTAGGGGGGCCCGAAGCTTGGGTCCCAGGTGGCCAAAAGAACTGCAATGTAGAGGGGCCCAAGAGGGAGCGGAGGCGGGCGGGGATTGTAGGGTAAAGGCATCATGGCAGGAGGGGCCAATGTGCCCTTGTTGGCGATTGTTCGCTTGTGGGAACAACGTCGAAATATCGTGATGTTGGGGCAGGGGCATTGGGGGGATCCAGGGCTGGATCTTACTGTAACGGATTGGTGTGGACCCGTGGCCCACGCGGGCGATGATAGCTGCCGCCGGGGAAAACGGAATTAAGTAGCCCCGGTTTTTCCCCAGACCCCGCCGCAAACGGGGGGGTTGCGGTTGAGGCTCCCAGGTGTCCCCTGACGTGACTTCCCTGCGGCGGCCCCGGGTGCGCGAGGTACAAAACGTAACCCAGAATCGTGGGGTGAGAGGCGATGGTCAGGGCAGGCGGCAATGGTTCGGAGTGAGAAACGTAGCAAGGTTGGAAAAGGCAAGGCAATAGACTTTCGGGAAACGCTTTCAAAAAGGCACAGGGCAAAAAGATCCAGGGGGAAGTGATTGGGACCAAACCTTAAATGAGACAGCGCCGGAATAGCCAATTCCCGGGCCCCGCCCCTTTAAAATCTAATAAACGAGCGCGCGCGGCGCTAGGGGGCGGCATGCGCTTTCCCGGCCGCAGGGGCGCGGACCGAGGGGGGCCCGGTAGGTGAGGAGACGGGACGGATGCAGCCAGGGGCGGAGGGGGACCGCGGCGGCCCCGTCCCCCCGGGGACTCCCCGCGGGGGACACGGGTGCGACCGCGGCCCTTTGGACCGGAGCGGCGAACCCGTTACAATCAGTTTCTGGTGCCCTCGCCCCAGGGCTTGGGAAATCAGGGACTCCATCTTCACATGAGTGCTTGGGATGTCATTTGCCCCAAACATGATCTACTTTAAAGGGGGCATCAAAATAAACAAAGCTATGGGTGGCCCCCTCTTCGATCCCGGTACAAAAAAAAACTCAGCATTTTCCTCCACGACCTAAATAGAGAGTAAAATGAAAAATTGGACACTGTGTGTTTGATCAACGGGAGAAATATGTTTCGTTGTTTCCCTTTTAAAATGTCAGGTGGAACAAGTCAGCAACAAGACAGTAGTGAGTGGAAGTAGTGCGGCAGAACAGCAGGCTTGTGGCAGAACTAATGGGTGACCTCTCAATCTTTTTTATCACCTCACAACGCATGTAATGCGGGACAATCGAAACAGAGACGGTTTAAAGATCATGATGTATGATCTGGTCTCGACACCGATGTTTTTGGATTGTTCCGGAAAATGACTTTGGGTATCCAAAAATGTATGAAGGCCCCGGGCTCGCGGGCCACCCCATAGAGTGTTGTCTCCCCAGGCCAGGTCTTCTGAGGGACCTTCAGACAGTGGAGGGTCTTTTCCAGACAAACGCTCCGGCGTTCCATGATAAGTTGATTGTTTGATTTCATCAAGATGAATCACATGGATCTCTAAAGATGTTGTCCCCCCAATTCCCGAGGTCACCGTTAGTTGGGTCTATTCACATTCCCTTAAAACAGAATGGTCCTTTTGAAAAAAATTTTTTAAATGATCATTTTTACTGCAATTTTTTTCTATTTCCCAACGTCATTTTGCTGTTTTGGGGTGAGGGACTATAAAAGACACAATTATACACGGTTTCATAAAAAAAACTTTTTCCCATTTACTCATTCACTTAAAAATTTTTTTTGACTGTCAAGGTTTTGGGGTCTGTTGCTGTGGATACAGTTAATCGGGTCCTTGGAAAACCCGAAATGTGGCTTCAAAGTTGCATTTCTCCTCACAATTTTGAACAGTGGCTGATAAGTCATTTTTATAAATTTTTGGGGTCATGTGCTATGAAAAAGCAGCTATATACAGGTCCCATTTTAAAAAAAATGTTTTTTCTAACAGACATTTGTTTTTCCAAATTTCAAAAGTGGCTCAAGGGTGATGGTGTGTCAGAAAAAGGAATGGTTTAAAGGAACTATGCAAAATTTACTTGTTTTGCAAGATCTTTAAAAATAGCTAGAATCCTGTATTGAGAAACCATTAAAAATAATTTAAAAAAGAGAAAAAAAAACATGGTGGGGTTCCATCCTTTTTAAAAAAGTGTTTTCTGAATTTAAAATACTAAAAAACTTGCAGTACAAAATAGTGGGACAAATATTCCTGAATTGTACAAGGGGGGGTGCAGGAAGACTTGAACCCGTGTAGGTTTTTGAGGGAAAGGAGTTGGAGCAGGACGAGAACAAAGAACGAAATTTCCTCCAGCACGTTTAGTAAAAAGAGAAAAAAAATCCAGAAAAAGGGCACCCGGGGGGAACAGGGTGTCAAAAACCCAAAAGCATTTCCCAAATGTGATAATTGTTCCGCACTATACCCGGGGGAAGCGTACCCCGGTTTGACTGTGTACGAGGGGAAAGGTGGAGGTTTATCTCAACTTCCCCTTCCGCACTCTGCTTTAGCATGCTGTTTCGTTGCGCGTCATAAAGGGGATTTTTCCGTGTTAAAAGATGACGGACGCCCGCGCTTCGCACCGCACCACTGTAACTCCGACCCTTTGGGAGCTGAACTGGTGTTAATAGAGGGCAGCGCTAACCCGGGCTTACCGCACCCATGTAGTTGGCCTGGGCCTGAACCTCTTTTAACAATGTGACGGCAGCAGGCTCTCACGTTAGGCCCAAACAGGAGAGTTCAAATTTCACTAAAAAATAAGATTTTTAAAAGGTGATTTCTGTGAGGTTAATTAGTTTCAAAAAGGGCTCCAGGACTGGAACAAAATTTCATAATTTGGGTTAAAATTTTCGGGGTGGGTCATTGGGGTTGCTCTTTCATCTCCGGGGGATCTGTCCCTAAAACACTGAGAAAGGGTTTGAAGGAAAAAAAGAAACCAATGAATTTATTTTTTTAATCACTCTAGAAGCCAGGAGGGCAAATGTTTTCATCTAAAAAGGTTTTGGGGATGATTAGGCATTTTTTTACTTATGGGGTGTGCGAACGAATTAAAACATCTACCGTGTAAAAAATACTTTTAAAATGGGGGGGTGTATGTTGTGGTTTCATAGAGGGGCGAAATTTTTCCAAAAATTTGGTTGCTATTCGCCGAATTTCCCCGAAAAAAAAACTTTGGTCCGAATTATTGGGACGAATACGTTAAAAAAACAGCTATTTCCCGGGGGAAAAGCCTGCAGGGTGTGGAGAAAAGTTTTTGCCATGCTTAAATAGCGGGGAGCTTGGTTTGGTCTTCATACAATGTTGTGTTTTAGTATGACAGCACCACGCAAGCTTTAGAATCGCTTCACTTTAAATTCCCGGGGATTAAAAAGGGCAAAACGACAAAAAACTGAACGGGGAAAGTTGCCTGATAAAGTCATGCCAGCGAAAGCTGGAAAAAAAAGCAGAGAGCTCAGGGGGGCAAAAAAGGTTTAAGTCTTTGCCAGGTAATTATAGACAAAAAGTTTAAATCTGTTGTGGGAAAAAAAAGTTTGAAGGGGGTCATTGGGACTATTACAGGAGTATGTTGACAAAACAATATTATTGGATTGCCCGCAGGTTTTAAGGAAGAAGCTGTCAGACAAATTGATTTCTTTTTTATGAAAAGGGGAGTAGAAGTTGGTAGCGGGGGAGCTGGGTATTTTGTTTTTAGATTTGCAAAAGGGGTTTGACACTGTCCCCCTAAGCGTTTTTTGGGGAAATTGAATTTCCTGGGTTAGAGATAAAATGTGGGAAATTGGGTTAAAAAAATGGCGCTGGATCGTACTCAGAGAGTGGTGGTAAATGTCCCATTGAGTGGTCCCCCGGTTGGAGTGGTGTGCCGCAGGGGTAGTATTGGGTCCCCTTTTTATTTAATGTATTTATTAAAAATTAGTGGAAGGGGGTCAATAGCCGGTTTCGATTTTTTCGATGACACCCAAACTATGGGAGGGTGTGCAATCTATGGAAGAGCTCATAAAATTTCAAGCAGACCCGGACACCTGGGCTTGGGCTCCCCTTGGCAAATGGGTTCAATGTGGAAAAATGTAAGGTTTGCATCTGGGGGGAAATAATATACAGGCAATATGTCCTAGGGGGAGAAAAAAATTGGGAAACGTTGTGAGAAAGATTGGGCGTTTTTGTGTTATAAACTACAGAACAGCTGCAATGTTTAAACGCTGCCTCTAAGGCCAGTAAGTATTGGGGTGTATTAAAAGAGGCATGGACTCGCGGGGGAAGGATGTCTTCTACCCCGTCAAGCATTTGGGGGACCTCACTTAGAAAATGCTGTTCAGTTCTGGGCCCCCGTTTATAGAAGAGATGTAATAGAGCTGAGAGTAGTACAAAGACGAGCAACCAAATTATAAGGGGAATTGAGCGCATCTCTAGTTATGATAGGCGAGGTTAAGAGAATTGAACTTATTCTAGTCTTGAGAAAAGACAGGCTTCGGGGACATGATTTAATTTATATTAAATATATAAAGTGGTTCCAGACAAAAAGTATGGGAGAAAAGAATTATTTCAGGTGAAAGCCCCTCATCAAGACAAGGGGACATTCCTTCGTACTAGAGAAAAAAAAGATTCTAAATCTCCAGAGGAGAGATCGTTCTTCACTGTAAGAAACTGTAAATCAGTGGAATAGCCTGCCTGAGGAGCTTGTCACTGCAGGAACTCGCTAGCTGAAGTTTTCAAGAAAGGCTTAGATACCTAACCTGGAACTAAAGAAATATTAAGCGTTTACGTGCTAGGTAACACATTATGGATCCTGGCCCGGTGGCGGGCTCTAGGGTCAGATATAGGGTTCTCTATACTGGAGCAGGTTGGTTCTTGCCTTGTGGGTTCTGTCGGGGCATTAACAAGAGGAAGTGCCTGCGCGCACGCTCGCGCTCTGCTCTCACCTTGGGTGTCTCTCTCCCCCTCACCCACATTCTTCCCCTACCCTTGGTGGACCGTGCGATGTGTACATGTGTCTTCTTTCAACCTAAACTAAACTCCCCCCCCCCCCCCCCCCCCCCCCTTGTAACTATGTAAAACGTCTGTCAACATTTAGTGACAGAAGTTGTGGAGGTGACGGCGGCCAGCCATAGCAGCATGAGGTCAGACAGTGGCACAATGACATTCTGGACCAGGGTGGCAAAAACAGGAATAGGCCGTACTGGTGGCACAAGACACAGTTTGTGAGTTGACAGTGTATCAACAGACCAGCAGCATGAGGTCAGAGAGTGGCACAATGACATTTGGAGGTGGAAAAAAAACAGGAGTCAGGCCACAGAGTGGCACTAAGACAGAGAGTGGACATTTGGTGTCGGCTATAGGCAGCAGCATGAGGGTCAGAAATAGTGGCACAATGACTGTGTGTCTGGAGGTGGCAAAGAACAGGAATTAGGCCACAGAGTGGCACAATGTCCACCTGGTCTAGGTCACGGCAGCATGACCACAGCTGCACATAGCATGAGGTCAGGGACCAGTGGCACAATCACATCTCTGGAGGTGGCTAAAAAACAGGAAGTAGGCCACTGAGCTCGGCAAATGACAGAGAGTGGATCGGGTGACCGGGCGAGCTAGCAGCATGAGGTCACTTACCGTGGCACAAACGCACATTCTCGTAGGTGGCAAAAAACTGGAAGGGCAGAGTAGGCACAGAGCATAGCACAATTGTACAGAGAGTGGAGGTGACGGCGGGCCGGAGCAACAGCATTGTGTGTCAGGATTCAGGTGGCACAATGACAGAGTGTGGAGCTGTGGAGGTGTGGTGGGCAATACCAGTCCCTGGTAAAGATGGTTTTGGTGGCAGCTATTGAGGAACTGGCAGCAGATGTGTTGGCATCAGGCGGGGGTGGCAGGCGCATCAGAATAGTGGCTGAGGCAGGTAGTTTGAACCCAGACTCATTTTTTCACAAGTTTGGGTGTGAAGCGTCAATGGCTGATTAGCTCGTGAAGCCCTAGGCATTGGTGTGTGGAAATCCTGGCCGATCACGCTCTGATTCAATGTCTGCGTGACAAGGTCAGTCGTTCCACATTTCCCGTGACAAGCGGGTTCTCCTTGGCGGTAACGATGGGGCCCCCGCCGCAGTTCTGAACACCCGCTCCTGATGCCCACACTTACTGGCCCGGCAGGACAGCCTTCTCAACACTGCATACTCGGCAAGGTTGTGGCCACACATCGCAGTTTGGCTGCCATGTAGTCCAGATCCGGATCTTCTAACTGAGGTGGCAGAGTGCTGTCCAATGTAAGGCCACAACACCTGTTTGGTTCAGGGTTCTGCCTTCCAGCGCTCCTGTGCTCGCTGGCGACTGCCCTCCTCACTAGGCGGGTGAAGGAAGATCTTATCATTGGGACTCCAGACCTTGGTTGCTGCTGATGGAGCTGGTACTGCTCCTACCCCTACCACCTTTACCTCCAGCAGCCGCGGCAGTAGTACGTGAGCGCTGAAGACCCCCACCGGGTCAGAACCCTGGTGTCAGCGGGGGAGGGACGATGCCGCACAAAAGCAGCGGTACCCCAACCAACTGTGACGTACGGAGGATTTCCCTATAGTATTTGGTTTTTCATCCCTCTCAATCTGTGTGGAAAAAGGCTGTCCTCCATTTAGTGGGACCGATAGTGAGGGTCTTAATAAGGGTGGAGAGCCAGACGTCAATCCCTCTGGCCGGATTGCTGACTATTCGGGCTGTCCACCTAGCCAGTGCATCAAAATCAGCATGCTGCGGGACTATTTGCCAAGTGCTCCGAGGGGCGCCCTGCCCCATCCTCCCCTGTATACTGCCACGGTGCTTGCGCGTCACATCTGCCTCACGTCTTCCTCATCTCCATCTACCCTCCTCAGCAGCACCCTGCTTCTCCTCTTTTGTAATTGTGTGGGTAGAAATTCCACTCATTTCATCCAGACAATGCTTCCTGCTCCAATGTCTCTCCTCCTCCTCCCCTACATTTCAGTCCCCACCTGACTCATGTGGCGCGAGATGTAGTCGCCACGTCTCCAGTCCCTTGCCCACAAGACAGTGGTTTTCAGCATCTGTTTCCAGTACAAGAGCAGTGGAATGATGTGTTCATCATCTGTAGTCTGGCGCTACTGACAAATAATCGTTGGCCTCCTCGGAACATGGCACCTCAATCAAACGGCAGCGTGCCTGTCGATGTGAGCTTGCCACTGGCTGACATCAAAAGTTACACAGGGGAGTATCCTGTCCGCCTCTGTGATCATGTAAAAAATCGTAATGGTGCCTTTTCTCTGTTAAATTACAGTCGGTCCAACATGTGGTAGGCTTGGAATGTCCAACGGGTTGGATGTACATGCATATCAGACGCTGTGTTGGGGAGAGGCCGTTCTTCCGCTGCAAACTCGAGGAGGTCTGTATCAGGGCTTTGTACGAATGGATGAAGTGATGCCAGTTTCTGGACATTTTCAGAATCTTCTTGAAGATCGGTGGAAGATTCATGGAACCTTTTCACAACCAGATTGAACACGTGCGCCATGCAGGGCGCCATGGACAACCTCCCACCTCGGTGCAGCGCGGACATGCATGTTATCTCCTGTGTGTGGTTCCGTCACCATGGTTTCCGATTTGCAGTTGGCGCGGAGAAAGCCCACACATCGATTTTCTTGCAGCATCGGACGCGGAGCAGTCCCTCCCTCTGTTGCATCAGTTTCGTTCGCCGAGGCACAAGCCAGGTGGAGAACTGCGCCAAACCACCACGCTGTGCCACTCCATACACATGTGGTATGAATGGAGCAGTACTTGGGAGGATGAAATGGTGGTGGTGGAGAGAGGAGGAGGCCGGACATTGGCGCTGGAGCCGCTGTTTGACAACGTTGTGAAGGGAAAGCGCCAATCTCCTGTACAAGTTGTTGCTGTGCCCTGGGCGAGGATAGCACATTCACCCCGTGGGCTGTAAAGGACATGTACTGGCCCTGACCCGTAGTTAAAGCTCCAGAGTCCCCGCTAGCCGTGCACCACTTGGGACATTATAGAACCGTGATGCTCAAGGTCTGGCCCCACCTTATGTTTGTCTACATATTTATGTGAGTGCTGGTACTGCCTTTTTGGAAGAAGGAAATACAGCTTGGAACTGCTCTCCATCTTGGCTCGACACATGAATCCTTTTGTCTTGATTGATACGGTGCAAGTGTAACACCTTTTGTTTGGTGGGTAGGACGGCGCCACGCAAGATTCTATGGGGAATGGCCCAAGTGCGATGGCCTCCGGGCGTCAAGCCATCACCGAACACAGGTCGGCCCCCCCATGAAAGTGCTCGCCCATTGGTCCCCCGCATTCCGCGGGGGGCGCTGCAGGGTGCAGTAGGGGTGCGTCTGGGCGGCAGGATATCTGGGTTGCGCCTCCAAACCCCTGTTTTAGGGCGGAGTCAGTACTGGGCTGACGGTCCCCCCATGCCCTGCGACTTCCGGCTCCCAATTCCACTAGAGGGCCTGGCGACTGACCAGGGCAGACGCCCCCATCGAGCGCTAGACCCCGGAGGGCTCAGGCGTGGCCTCATGGGGCGTTGGGCCGCATCCATGTCCGCGGGCGCCCCCGCATGAGGCCCTTCCCGGCTCGGGCCGTTCCGGCCGCTTGGGTTCGACCGGTCATGGAGCCGACCGCATAACGATCCATGGTGCATATGGGATAGTGTTCGCCTCCCATCCGTTTTGCGCGCATAAGCCTCAGCCGCCCCCGGGGCCTCGGCCATTTCTTTATATCCCGCTCTTGCCTTTGGCAGGGATTGACCCCCATCCCTGGCATTCATGGACCGCGCCCGAGCCGTTGCGGTCCGGGCCGCCGATGACCCTCATGCCATCCCACCACCACATCGCATGCAACGTCGCGAGGTGCAGGGCCCAGGCGCATGTCCACTGTGGCTCCGCAGCCGCTCATGGCCCCATGGTGCTTTATGGGAGCGCGCCAGGGGCGCAGCGGAGAGCGGGGTACAGCATTGGTCCTCCGGAGGAGCGAGGTCCTGGCCTCCCACATGGGGGTTGTTGGGCCGCCCAGGCCCGCCCCACAGCATCGGAGGCGGATTTTGGCAGTTCAAACGGCATGTGGGCAAACCTCGCCTAGCGCTCGCCCCTTCCTGAGAGAGGTGGTGCTGCCGCGCGCTGCCTCCCGTCATCGGTGGAGGGATATGGCCCCATTGCCACACCCATGGGGACATACGGCTTTCGCAGCGCGGTTGGGTCCCGTAGCGCGTACTCATCAGCCCAGGTCATGCGGGCAGCGGGCAGCGGACTGCGCCTAGTGTGAAGGAAGCCCTTTCCCCCCCATGAGGACACTGGTTGTAATAATATTGCACCAGTGTGCATAGGTCTTTCTCAATGGCCACCGGATGGTTGTTGGACGATTCTGCTAAGTGTGTTGACGTCCTTACTGCAGCCCGGGCCCGCTGCATGCCGGCGGCTCGGGGCACGGGCGGAGTGACCTGGCCACGCCGATGGCACGCTCCGCCTCGATCTCGCCCGCCCCAGCAAACATCGCTGCCCCCACATCGACCGGCCCATGGCCGTGTCCGGCTGCCTGTACCTCTGCACCTATACGCAAGGTCCATTTCCCCCCGGTCCACACACGCCCGGCCCCGGGCGCGTCGAGACTCCATCCGGGCATGGCCCTGCGCCGTTTGCCACCGCGTCTCCCTTCATCACATTCTGCGCGACTTACTGCAATTCTACGACTATACCCCGCAATACATGTTCCCCGGCCCTCCCTCCGCTGCCCCACCCGCCTCGCGCTGTCCAGCATTCTCTTCCACGCCACTACAAGCAGAACTGGTCAATACCCCCCCCCCCCCCCCCCCCCCCCCTGGGGCACGATCGCCGAGTATGTTTCTTTGGATTTTTACCGCCGTCGCTCCGCACTGAGAGGGACTACCTACGTCCGTGCCTCGCTGGAGCCCAGTTGCCGTAGACTTTTTGGAACTGCGAAGCGCTGGGTTTTTTTTACCCCGTGGACCGCGTTGGCTCTTGTGCATGGGTTGTGCCCACGACCCCGTCCGGGTCGCGGGCACACCCGTGAGTCCCCGCCACGAGCGGCCCACCGCCAGCTCCGCATGTGGGGCAGGGTGGGCACGTCCCCCGTCCGGCCGCACACCTTTCTTACTTACCCGGCGCGCTCCTGTCTTGCTCAAGCCTCCCGGCGCGCTGTGCGTGTCACGAACATCTAGAAGGAGCTTGGCCCGCGAGCATGCCGGCTCTCTGTGAAATTTTTTAAGGGCCAGTGGCACCGGGTAATTGGCTATTGCCGGTCATGCCATCTATTTAAGCCTGCCCCTTCACGCGGGGCTGGTTGCCGGATCTTTTAGTCGCCATTTAGCCTATGAGAAAGCGTTTCCAATCTAGTTCTGACACTTACGTTGTAACCGTACCATTGCTTCGTTCCTCGACCACGCATCTTGTCCGCCTGTCACCTGAACTACTGCCTGTACACGACCTACGAACATTGCCGCCTGCCCTGACCTTATGCCTGTCCCCGACTACGAGCCTGCTTGCCGATTCTGCACTACGCTATACTTTTGCTGCCCACCGCAAGCAAGTCAGTCAGGGTGGTAACGAATACCTGTTAGCACTCCCGCACACGCAGCTCAAGTCCATCCCGCTTTGCGGCGGGCTCTGGTGAAAACCTCGGGGACCCTACTTAGATTCCGGTTCTCCTGGCGTGGCTTACGCCAACTCTTGCGGCGGTCCAGTGGATCCACTTTCCTACGTCTCGGGTACATGACGAGTAAGATCGGCCATTGGATCCCGCCATCTGGTGCCTCTGCCATCTGACGCTGACCTCACGCATTGTGGACAGCTGTCGCAAAAACAGATCGTTTTGTTTTTTTTTTTTTTTATTTGCACAGCAAGCCAGCAACTCAGCCTTCTCTCCGCCATGATGCAGCAGTTCACTGGATGCCGCCCAGCAGCAGCAACCCGCTCCCCGTAGTGCTGTCCCGCTGCCCTTCGTGGTTCCCGCTACGACGCTGGTCCACGGCTCTCGTCTATCTATGCCCGTCCATCGCTTCGATGGGGACTCAATGGCAGGGCAGGGGCTTCATCAACCCAATGCTCTCTGCACTATCGGATTAATGGGCAAACAATTTCCTACCGAACGGTCTAAGGTGGCTTCCGGGCTCAGCCTTTCTCTCGGGGAAAGCACCTGACCTGGGCTGGCTACTCCCCTCTGGGACAAGGGGACGATCGTCCACAGCCAACCTGGGGCTACCTTCCTCACCGAGTTCAGGGGTGTATTCGAGGAACGGCCCGGGCTTTTCTGCCGATATCGCCACCGCATCTGCATAAACCTGCGCACTAGGGGATTCTTCCGTAGGCGGAACCTATGCCGTACATTTCCGCACTTTGGCTTCCGAGTGTATGTTGGAATGAAGCGGCGTGACTGCCACCTTCAAGAAGGGCCTCTCCCAAACGTCGGTCAAGGATGCCCTATCTGCCCGGATCTCCCGTATTCCTTGAGTGACCTTACGCTCTCCCTGGCCCACTGGATTGGACATCGTTTCCTCGCAACGGCCAGAGGAAACTGCGGCAGGACGGGAACAGGCTAGACCCCGCCGTCTCCCTCGTTGGCTCCAGTATTTTTCAAAGGCCGCCATCAGTTGTCCTCTTCAACCTAGCCGCCGAGGAAGCCATGGAAGTGGATAGAGCCCACCTTGTCTACAACGGAGCTAACCAGAAGACCGTCGAGGAGATCTTTGTCTGTACTGCACGGCAGTGCAGACCATTCCGCAGATAATGTCCACTGCGCCCTCAGCGTTCCGGGAGAACGTGGATGGCACCTAGGGTTCGTAGGCGAGATCAGATCCCGTAGGTGAGGCAAGCCCTCTCCTCGACCGCTGGGACCATGCCCCTAGTGATCATCGGCACTGGGCCTGGTTACCAGTTTCACGCTATGCTTTTCCTGGACTCTGGGTCTGTGGAACTTTTCATTGGACGCTGCCCTGGCTGTCCAGCATAGCTCCCTGTGATCGCCTGGAAAGAAGCCGCCTACTCATCTCCTCTGTCAGTGGTGAGCTTCTCAAGGATCCAATTCGGTTCCGGAACTGTCGGCTTGGTCCTACATAGTAGGAGGGTACTGCACAAGGAGGAGACTTGCACGTTCTACGTACTATCACCCGGTCCTCCCTCGTCCATTCTCTGGGGTCTCCCGCTGGTTGCAACGCGCCATGCTCCCGTGCTCGACTGGCAGTCGGGCGACAGTCCTGGTTTGGATTCGGATAGTGTCAGGATCTCGCTGTTTGGGTGCGGAACCCTCGCCGGTGGGGGTAGCTTACCGTTCTCTGGGTCGTCTATAGCTCTGTGACGGGGCCTTTCCCGCACCATACCGCAAGCCTTCGCAGAACGGTCTTCTCTGCGAAGCATGCTGAGGACGTTGCCATCCCCATCGCTCCACATATGACTGTCCTATGATCGCGTGCCCGGGACGTCTCCTCCACGTGGCTGGGTTTACCCCTGTCGGTACTTGAGGACCTGGCTATGTCTACATATATCATGGAGAATCTCCAGAAGGGGTTCTCCACAAGTCTCCTGCTCCAGTCTGGGGGGTTGCTTTTTCGTTTGCTAAGAAGGACGGGTACTCTAACGTCCTTGCATCGTGTGTGAACTATCGAACTTGGCCTCAATAAGATCACGGTAAAGAAACGCTATTCTCTGCCCCTGATCATGGAGCTTTTTGACAGGATACGAGGTGCCAGATCTTTCTACTAAACTGGACCTGCCCGAGGGGTCCTTTATATCCTCATGACCGGCTACGTGGAGGGCGATGGACATGAGAAGGACCGCTTTTCAACCCCCGCGACGGGCACTTCGGAGTATCTGGTCCATGCCCCTTCGGGCTCTGCAATGCCCCGGCCGTCGCTTCACAAGAATTCGTTAATGACATCTCTTCCGGGACACCTCCTGTACAGCGGATTGCCGTGGTTGTGTATCTAGGACGACATTGGGTGTTCTCCCCCGACCTTGAGTCCCTCTCGAAGTTCACGTACGACATAGTCCTCAGACGTCTAAGGGACACCGCCTTTATGGCAAACTTGAGAAAATGGCCTGTTTCATCAAGCAGAGTCTACCATTCTGCGCTACTCTCATTTCCGACAAGCGGGTGCAGATGGACCCCTCATAAGTTGTCCGCGTCTTCAGTGGGGGCCGGCCCGTGGCTCTCCGTTTGCCATACAAAGTGATTCTGGGAGTTCCGCCCAACTACTATAAGCAATTTTATACCACATTTCTCCTCGCTGGCAGAATCCCTTGTGGTCTTGACCAAGATCAGAACGCCAATCAAAAAGCTCTGGCCACCAGGCGCAGGGGAAGCCTTCCAAAGTTAAAGTCTGCGGTCGCTCCTGGCCGGTACTCTCACCGGCCAGATAAGAACACCATTTTTTTCCTCGAAGTCAGAACGCTCCTCCTCGCGTGGGGGACGGGGCCGTACGCTCCGAAAGGACCCTCAAAGGCAAGACGCCTCTCACTTGCGGTGTTTTTTTCCAAAAGTTCTTCTCTGCTGAAGGAATTACATCTTGGCGACCGGGATATTACTGGATCAAGGCTGGCTCTGGAAGGCGCTCGGTATCTCTTAGGAGGGGGCTCGGTTCACCCAGTCAGCACATTATACCGACCATAAAACCTGCTTGTTTCACTGACGAGTTCTCAACGCTTAAAGCCACGCCAAGGGCTCGTTAGTCGCGGTCTCCTCTTCTGTTCCCGGTTTTAACTTTCTCATTCATTTTCGCCCTGCGGAACGATAATGTCAAGGCCGACGCTCCTCTCCCGTGCTTCGGATGTGAACTGGGGAAAGAGTCCACCCCCCGCAGCACATTATCCTCTTTCACCAGAACGGCTCAATCGCTCTGCCGGCACCACGGTAACGATCTACAAACGCTTTCCCCCCGGCCCACAAGACATGACGTTGTGTCCAGATCTCCGGAAGAAGATATTGTCTTGGGTGTCATTGCCTCCCGTTATGGCGGCGTCACCCAGGAGTGCTCAGAGGTCCTGTTCCGCTCATCTTCGGCGGTCTTCTGACTGGGCTGCGCCGGGCCTAGCCAGGATGTTCGTGAGTTCTCGCGTGGAAGCCTTGCGCTTCCTGTGCAGGAACGAACGCTCTCTTGTCCTCAAACGTCGGCAGGTCTGCTCCTTCCTTACTATACCTAGCTGTCCTCTGGAACCCATGTGGCCATGGATTTTTATCACGTGATCCCCTCCTTCCTCTATAGGCAACACTGTTGATTTGGGTTGGTGGAAAGACGCCTGTTTTCAAAAATGTCGCCACTTCACTCCTCTTGCCGGGCTGCCCTCTAGGCCGCACCTTGCCAGTTGTATTTTTTCTACATATATTTCGGCTCTGCAATGGGCCTCACTCCGGCACATCGTGTCGGACCTGGGGTGTCAATTTGTCTCCAGGATTCCGTGCGCGCTCCCTCTGCAACAACCTTCTGACGCAAATGACTATTGGACTTTTTCAGCCTATCACCCCCTAGTCAGAATTGGGCAGGTTAGAGAGATGTAAAACCAGACCCTAGGTTGCACGCTCACCATGCGCACTTGGTCTCCCGCGCGGCCAGGTTGATTGGTCCGCGGAGCTGTTTCCTGGGCCGAGTTCTGCGTATACTGTTTTGGACTGCGGAGTCTGCCGGAGGTGCTGACTTTCTTCATTGTTACGGGCGACCATTCCCCGCCCAACGCCCATTCCCCTTTCTGTGCCCTCGAGGGTCCCGCTGTGCAGGAGGAGCTGGTCCAGGACCTGACAGCTATCTGGAAGCAGACGCTCCACACAATCTCTACTCCAGGCTTCCGCCCGACACCCGCACCTCAAGGCACAAGCCGACAAAAAGGAAGACCCTCCGACCAAACCTTCTAGCCGGCTGACAAGGGTGGCTTGTCGGCCACTAAATATATACTGCTTTCAAGGTTCCCAGCTTATAAGCTGGGGTCCCCGGTTGGTGGGTTCCATTCAGAGGTGCTTAGCGCATTTATCAGTTGGCATTAGCAAGCTACGCCTTCCTCACCCACTATGAGGGTCCCGAACTCCTTCCTTGTCTCCCTGCTCTAAAACCGGTCATCCTCGAAACTATGTATCTCTTCGGGTACTTGCTGCTCCCAACGCCTGAGCCCGCGATACCACCTATGTCCTTGTACGTAAAGGAGATTTTGATCTTGAAGATGCGACAGAGGGAAGCGGTTTTTTTGTTTTCATTGACTGGGAAGGGGTTCGGGCCGAGATGAGTGGGTTCCTGCAGCCAGAACAATACTTCTGGATCGTAACATCATTTCAGAGGTTCTGCGCCAGGCCAGAAAGAGGCGGGAGGCCAAAGAAGGGGGAGGGGGGGTAATGGCAGAGAGGTGGGCCCACATGTTCGGGGGTGGGCGCGCTCCCCCGGTCCTAGGGCCACCTTCTTACTTACCCGGCTGCGCTCCTCGTCTCTGCCTCAAGCTCCTGCGCGCGCGCGTTCCGACTCTCGTAAGGGCACTCCCGCGCGCGCGGTCTGTGAAATATAAAGGGCAGTGCCCACCACGGGTAATTGACTATTGCCGAGGTCCACTGCCTCTATTTGAAGCCTGCCGCCTCGATCTTGGGGCTCGCTTGCCGGATGCTTTAGTGCCATTCGTGTTAGCCTACTGAGAAAGTGTTGGTCCAAAACCTTTGTTGACTTACCGGTGCGCGTACCGTACCATAGTTTCCGTTCACATACTACCAGGCATCTTGCCGCCCTGTCCTGACCTATGCCTGTCCACGATCCAAGAACCATTGCCGCCTGCCCTGTCCTTTCTGGCACACTGTCCCCGACTCACGAGCTCTCTGGCTGACGATTCTAGGCACCACGCTATTCTCTTTGGCTGCCACCGCAAGCAAGTGTCAGTAGGGTAACAACCTGGCTATGACTCTTCCGTCGCAGACAAGTCCATCCGCTTTGCGCGGGGCTCCTGGTTTGAAAACCGGGAGCATATTAGCTTTCTGTTCCCTTGGCGTGGCTTACGCCATCACTTGCGGCGGTCCAGTGGATCACTTTACTCGTCTGGTACGTGACACTCCTGACCTCACACTGCTGCTACCCTTGCTGACTCACCAGGCACAGCAACCCACTTGCTGGCGCGCGCCGCTGCCTGTACGCGCGAGCTGACGCCCTCTTCGACCTGACGATGATGAAGCCTCACCCGGCTCCCAAGTGGGTCGGCTACATCATCGATCGTATTTGTGTTTCATCGGCACTGCTGCTCATCACGGGTCTTATGATATGCAGAGGCTGTACCCTCTCACAAACATGACCTCCATGCCACTCGCTCCCACATCTATACTTGACCGTCCTACTGCAAGAAGCAGGGGTATATTGGCCTACCATTTCTTCATACTAATAAGTAGATGCTGACACTGCTCTCTCATATTGTCTCCTCGCTATATATAGGTGCGATGAGCCCAGACCACATGGTAGATCTCTGGCTGAAGGACAACTCTGAAGGGACAGAGGCGGGTTGAGGCACGGGTGAGGGCCATGCCAAATAAGGGTTGTGTCTCGACGTTCCCCACCGACGCTCTTGGATGGGGCTTGTCAGATGTCATCTGGGATAGCGCGAAGTGGATGACTACGCTCAACCATATCAAGAAACCCTTGGTTTGTAGTCTCAGCACACGGGCCGCTAGGATGACAGCGGGCAGTTGTTGGGTCTCCACCACGAGTGACCCCTGCTGCGACCGTCCCATTGCTGTGCTGCGACCTGGGCCTGCTCCAAGGAATGTTTGTGCCTCTGCATACCACGCAGGTGAAGAGCCTGCCACACCTGTTCTGTCTGAACATACTGTTTGTTTCTAAATGTACAGACACTGTTTGATGAGATGATCTCTGTATATGATAAATACACACCTTTATTTGACTCCAAAGAACCACAAAGCTCCCTCTTGGGTGAATGTGGATTTAAATTGCCGTCTTCACACAAATGGGCCAGGAAAAATTTACCATTGTTGATGTGCCGTACAAAAACTGGAATATAAAAGCACAAACAGGCTGTTAGGGGTCGGATGATTGAATTATGCTACAGCGTGAAATCACAAAAGTTTCTTATACTGATGTACCAACTCAAAACAAAGCTTAATTAAAACCCCTGGATGAGTAAATTGCTGCAAAGAATTTCGGGGCAACCAAAAACTGCTCGAGTCTTTGTAGCTTGTTTACAAGGCGTGTTTTTTTACGCTACACAAACACAGGAGATAAAAATTGTAAATTAACTTCCGCTTGTGAATTATGCTACAGCGAATAAATGTTATTGTTTGGCGGTGAAATAAGACGGTTTCTTTTAGTCTACCCTCACAAAGCCAGAAACAACGGCTTAATTAACCCCTGGATGGAAATTGCGCAGAACGTATTGGCAGACTAAAAATGTAAGTCGCGCGGCATTTGTATTGTATAAAAAACGTGTTTGTATAAATGAATACAACACGGAACTACGAAGGCTTAGTTCCCCCTTGGAGTATTTGTCAATGGCTGTGAGCAGATAGACTTTAAAAATGTATATGGAGCCTGGCCACTGGACGCACACGTGGACTTCAGATCCAATACCCCACAAATATCAGAAATAGACGTTAAGGAGAAGCGCTCTGAGACAAGCTTGAGACAAGTGTGCCGAAAAATCGCTGTTAAAAATCAGTTGATTCTGTAAGAGCTATTCCAAGAGCCGCGGCAGCGCCTTCCCTAATTCAGTACAGTGAGTAGGAGTGTGAGCTTCCCAGGCTTCAAGCGCACTTCGGACTGTATATAGGCGCCCGGTAAGTCACAGAATCCGACCGGGTTCTTATTGGCTTCATCTCTGCACAATGTCATGCAGGCTATGCCCTTCTTTCCTCTTCAGTGGGGAGGGGGGGGTGCTTTTCCCATGTAACGCATGTGTTCGCAGCCATTTTATCACCTCAGAAGCACAATTCGTTCCGCCCGAAGTAACCCCAAACTTCGAATTCGTTCAGAAAAGAACCGAAGTTTTCCTGAAATTCTGTAGATCGAATTCACACTTCCTTAGAAATCAATCGCCCTCTCTAGTTATCCACACTTGAAAAAAAAAGCACAAATGATAATAACTTTTAAAACTATAAATCTAAACTTCCCTAAATAAATTCTGTAAATAACATATTAAGGTTCCTAAAAAATATACTAAATGAACGTCACTGTCAAATCACAACTAGCCATAGTGCCACTTTGTGATCTGTGGAGCTTCAAACAGGTTTAGGGGTCAGCTGTGAGGTACAGGACAGCTATAGTCAATGTCCGAGTTCTACAAAGAAAGGTGGTTGAAAGGACTACTTTTTCCGGCACTTTTTAAATCTGGGGGTCATGCAGGTTTGGGGCTCATGCTGTGGCCCAGGACAGGTATAGTCAATGTCCAGTTCAACTAAAAGGGTGGTTCAAAGACTCCTTTTTCCAGCACTTTTTAAATCTGGGGGTCATGCAGGTTTGGGGCTCATGCTATTGCCCAGCAGAGATATAGTCAATGTCCAGTTCAACTAAAATGGTGGTTCAAAGACTCCTTTTTCCGGGACTTTTTAACCTGTGGGTCAGACAGTTTTAATGGTCATACTGCAGTCCAGGACAGTTATAGTCAATGTTCAGTTCAACTAAAATTGTAGTTTAAAGACTTCTTTTTCCGTCACTTTTTAATCTGTGGGTCAGACAGGTTTAAGGGTCATGCTGCGTTCCAGGACAGGGACAGTCAATATCTAGAGATGGGCGAAGTTCTCAAAAATTCGATTCGTTGACTTCGCCGAATTTCCCGACAAAATTTGTTTCCGTCCGAATTACTTTGGGACGAATTGCGTTAAAAGACAGCTATTTCCATGCTGCACAGAGCCTGCAGGGTGCTGTAGAATGTTCGTTGCCATGCTTAAATATGCAGAGGGAGCTGGTTTGGTCTTCATACAATTTTTGGGTTTTAGTATGACACACTTTTAATGACTGCCCGCTCTTAAAATCGCTTCACTATAAAATTCCCTGGGCACTTAAGAGGGCCAAAACGACCAAAAAAACTCAAGCGGGAATGTACCTGATAAAGTCATGGCAGCAAAAGCTGGAAAAAACAAGCTGAGGGCTCAGGTGGCAACATCAGTGACAGAGTGTGGAAGTGACGGCAGCAGCCACAGCAGCAGCATGAGGTCAGAGACTTTCACAATGACATTCTGGAGGTGGCAAAAACAGGAGTAGGGCACCCAGGGGCACAATGACACAGTGTGGAGGTCACGGCAGCAGCCACAGCAGCAGCATGAGGTCAGACAGTGGCACAATGAAATTCTGGGGGTGGAAAAACAGGAGTAGCCACAGAGTGGCACAATGACAGAGAGTGGTGGTGACGGCAGCAACAGCATGAGGTCAGAGAGTGGCACAATGACACAGTGTGGATGTCACAGCCCCAGCAACAGCCACAGCAGCAGCATGAGGTCAGACAGTGGCCCCAAGACGAGTTTTGGAGGTCCGGCAGCAGCCACAGCAGCAGCATGAGGTCAGGCAGTGGCACAATGACATTCTGGAGGTGGCAAAACAGTAGTAGGCCACAGAGTGGCACAATGACACAGCGTGGAGGTCAGGGCAGCAGCAGCATGAGGTCAGAGAGTGGCACAATGACACAGTGTGGAGGGCACGGCAGCAGCCTCAGCAGCAGCATGAGGTCAGACAGTGGCACAATGACTCAGTGTGGAGGTCACGGCAGCAGCCACAACAGCAGCATGAGGTCAGGCAGTGGTACAATGACATTATGGAGGTGGCAAAACAGTAGTAGGCCACAGAGTGGCACAATGACAGAGAGTGGAGGTCACGGCAGCAGCAGCATGAGGTCAGAAAGTGGCACAATGACATTCTGGAAGTGGCAAAAACAGGAGTAGGCCACAGAGTGGCACAATGACTCAGTGTGGAGGTCACGGCAGCAGCCACAGCAGCAGCATGAGGTCAGACAGTGGCACAATGACAGATTCTGGAGGTGGCAAAACAGGAGTAGGCCACAAAAGTAGCCACAAATGACACCAAAAATGGGGGGATTTTTCACGGGGCACCGGGAACCAGCACAGCAGCAGCAGCATGAGGTCATAGAGTGGCACAATGACAGAGTGTGGAGGTGGTGGCAATACCAATCCCTGGTAAAGATGGTGGATAGGCCCGATGGAGAAAAATGTCAGCAGATGTGTGGCTCAGGCGGGTGGTGGCATCAGAATAGGGCTGAGGCAGGTTAATTGAACCCAGACTCATTTTTCACAGTTTGGGTGAGGCGGCATGGCTGATGTAGGCTGATGCCTAAGGCATTGGTGTGTGGAAATCCTGGCCGATCCACCCTGATTCATCTTGACAAAGGTCAGTCGTTCCACTTTTCCCTGGACAAGCGGGGTTTTCCTTGGGGTAACGATGGGGCCCCCCCCGCACTGAACACCCGCTCTGATACCACACTACTGGCCGGGCAGGACAGCTTCTCCACTGCAAACTCGCAAGTTGCGCCACACATTTAAAGTTTGGCTGCCCAGTAGTCCAGCGGATCTTCTAACTGGCGTGGCAGAGTGCTGTCCAAGTAGGCCACCACCTGTTGGTTCAGGGTCTGCTCCAGGTCCAATAATTGCAAACAATGCCGTATATTAGTAGTGCACACGTTATAGTCCCAGCCGTTAGGAGTACCTTGCTTAGACTCCCCTATATCAATCAAAAACGTACACATAGAATTTATTAACAGTAACCCATCCTCGGGTTCCTATTATCTATTTTGTACCAAAGGTGCACAAGGACCTGAAAGTCGCCCCATGTAGACCCATCGTGTCTGGCAATGGGCTCTTTTTAGAGCCCTGGCAGTTTTAATAGATGGTTTTCTACAGAAACATATAAAAAAAAGAACTTTCTTGTCTTACTGATACTACCCAATTTCTCAAAAAAATTCAAACCGTGGAGTGTGATGACGTCACGTTCATGTGCACACTTGATATTAAGTCACTATATACAAAGTACCTTATGATTTGGGCGTACAGGCAGTCAGAAAGCTCTAATGCATGATGTAACTTTAACCAATAGACACATAAAACCCTTTTTTATGACGTTTTTTTTGT
>JAODAL010057103.1:0-22886 GCA_025379985.1 Phyllomedusa bahiana
CTCTCTTGTTCTTCCTCCTTTTATACACTGTGAGGCGGGGTTTTCCCATGTTCTTCCTCCATTGGATACATTGTGCAGAGCGGGGTCTCTCTGTTCTTCCTCCATTGGATACATTGTGCAGAGCAGGGTCTCTCTGTTTTTCCTCCATTGGATACTGTACATTGTGCAGAGCAGGGTCTCTCTGTTTTTCCTCCATTGGATACATTTGGCAGAGCAGGGTCTCTCTGTTCTTCCTCCCTTGGATACATTGTGCAGAGCGGGGTCTCTCTGTTCTTCCTCCATTGGATACATTGTGCAGAGCGGGGTCTCTCTGTTCTTCCTCCATTGGATACATTGTGCAGAGCGGGGTCTCTCTGTTCTTCCTCCATTGGATACATTGTGCAGAGCAGGGTCTCTCTGTTCTTCCTCCATTGGATACATTGTGCAGAGCGGGGTCTCTCTGTTCTTCCTCCATTGGATACATTGTGCAGAGCAGGGTCTCTCTGTTCTTCCTCCATTGGATACATTGTGCAGAGCAGGGTCTCTCTGTTCTTCCTCCATTGGATACATTGTGCAGAGCAGGGTCTCTCTGTTCTTCCTCCATTGGATACATTGTATCTTGTCATTCAGGTCTTGTCCTCCGGTGTCCCCGCTGTCCCTGGATCTTCTCACCACCGGTGAGGTCTTTGTGGAGCGCAGTGTAATGAGCATCAATCCATGGACACTGGTTTCTATAATGCTTGGACTCTATAAACCCTTTGGCGAGCTCCAGTTAATGTCAGTGCAGAGTGCGGGATGTACATATCCTGTAGCCAGTGTGGACAATGCACCGACACACTGTGACAAACCTCCAGCTGTGTGTGAAGGACCTCCCCAAGGGAGCGTGGGGGAGTTCTGTGCTTATAGAACATTTAGAGTAAAGAAGCCTTTCCCTGACAGCAAGCAGAGGAGGAAGCAGAGCCCAGACAGTGACTGCTGTGCCCCCTGTAATGGCCGGGCAGAGGCGGGTGGGCGCGCTGCTGCCCTCTGGTGTGAGGGACCTGGGGCAGGAACACGGCTGCATAATCCATGATGCAAGAAGCTTTTCATAGGAGAATAACAGGAAACCCCAACCGTCCCCATGATGCAACCTGAGGGGTTAATCACCGAGTCCTCCTCTCAGCCCTGATTACATGAGCCCTTGTGTCATAACCTCATCCTCCAGAAAAGTGACCCTCCCCAATATCCTGCGCTGAGAGCTGACGGGGGCAGGGCTGTGACGACCTCTCAGACACTATGTAATATAGGGATGTCTGTCCTCCTCCTGTCCTGACCTCTCCCCTGTATACTGTTATGTCTGTCCTCCTCCTGTCCTGACCTCTGGCCTGTATACTGTGATGTCTGTTCTCTGCCTGTCCTGACCTCTGGCCTGTATACTGTGATGTCTGTCCTCCTCCTGTCCTGACCTCTGGCCTGTATACTGTGATGTCTGTGCTCCTCCTGTCCTGACCTCTGACCTGTATACTGTGATGTCTGTTCTCGGCCTGTCCTTACCTCTGGCCTGTATACTGTGATGTCTGTTCTCTGCCTGTCCTGACCTCTGACCTGTATACTGTGATGTCTGTCCTCCTCCTGTCCTGACCTCTGACCTGTATACTGTGATGTCTGTGCTCCTCCTGTCCTGACCTCTGACCTGTATACTGTGATGTCTGATCTCTGCCTGTCCTGACCTCTGACCTGTATACTGTGATGTCTGTGCTCCTCCTGTCCTGACCTCTGGCCTGTATACTGTGATGTCTGTTCTCGGCCTGTCCTGACCTCTGGCCTGTATACTGTGATGTCTGTTCTCGGCCTGTCCTGACCTCTGGCCTGTATACTGTGATGTCTGTTCTCGGCCTGTCCTGACCTCTGGCCTGTATACTGTGATGTCTGTGCTCCTCCTGTCCTGACCTCTGACCTGTATACTGTGATGTCTGTTCTCTGCCTGTCCTCACCTCTGGCCTGTATACTGTGATGTCTGTGCTCCTCCTGTCCTGACCTCTGGCCTGTATACTGTGATGTCTGTGCTCCTCCTGTCCTGACCTCTGGCCTGTATACTGTGATGTCTGTGCTCCTCCTGTCCTGACCTCTGGCCTGTATACTGTGATGTCTGATCTCTGCCTGTCCTGACCTCTGGCCTGTATACTGTGATGTCTGATCTCTGCCTGTCCTGACCTCTGACCTGTATACTGTGATGTTTGTACTCCTCCTGTCCTGACCTCTGACCTGTATACTGTGATGTCTGTGCTCCTCCTGTCCTGACCTCTGGCCTGTATACTGTGATGTCTGTTCTCTGCCTGTCCTGACCTCTGACCTGTATACTGTGATGTCTGTGCTCCTCCTGTCCTGACCTCTGGCCTGTATACTGTGATGTCTGTTCTCCTCCTGTCCTGACCTCTGTCCTGTATACTGTGATGTCTGATCTCTGCCTGTCCTGACCTCTGACTTGTATACTGTGATGTCTGATCTCTGCCTGACCTGACCTCTGACCTGTATACTGTGATGTCTGTTCTCTGCCTGTCCTGACCTCTGACCTGTATACTGTGATGTCTATACTCTGCCTGTCCTGACCTCTGACCTGTATACTGTGATGTCTGTGCTCCTCCTGTCCTGACCTCTGGCCTGTATACTGTGATGTCTGTGCTCCTCCTGTCCTGACCTCTGGCCTGTATACTGTGATGTCTGTGCTCCTCCTGTCCTGACCTCTGACCTGTATACTGTGATGTCTGTGCTCCTCCTGTCCTGACCTCTGACCTGTATACTGTGATGTCTGTTCTCTGCCTGTCCTGACCTCTGGCCTGTATACTGTGATGTCTGTTCTCTGCCTGTCCTGGCCTCTGACCTGTATACTGTGATGTCTGTTCTCTGCCTGTCCTGACCTCTGACCTGTATACTGTGATGTCTGTGCTCCTCCTGTCCTAACCTCTGGCCTGTATACTGTGATGTCTGTGCTCCTCCTGTCCTCACCTCTGGCCTGTATACTGTGATGTCTGTTCTCTGCCTGTCCTGACCTCTGGCCTGTATACTGTGATGTCTGTTCTCTGCCTGTCCTGACCTCTGACCTGTATACTGTGATGTCTGTTCTCTGCCTGTCCTGACCTCTGGCCTGTATACTGTGATGTCTGTTCTATGCCTGTCCTGACCTCTGACCTGTATACTGTGATGTCTTTACTCTGCCTGTCCTGACCTCTGGCCTGTATACTGTGATATCTGTTCTCTGCCTGTCCTGATCTCTGGCCTGTATACTGTGATGTCTGATTCTCTGCCTGTCCTGACCTCTGCCTGTATACTGTGATGTCTGTGCTCTCTCCTTTTCTGACCTCTGGCCTGTATACTGTGATGTCTGTGCTCTCCTGTCCTGACCTCTGGCCTGTATAGTGTGATGTCTGTTCTCTGCCTGTCCTTACCTTCTGACCTGTATTACTGTGATGTCTGTTCTCTGCCTGTCCTGACCTCTGACCTGTATACTGTGATGTCTGTGCTCCTCCTGTCCTGACCTCTGACCTGTATACTGTGATGTCTGTGCTCCTCCTGTCCTGACCTCTGGCCTGTATACTGTGATGTCTGTTCTCTGCCTGTCCTGACCTCTGACCTGTATACTGTGATGTCTGTTCTCTGCCTGTCCTGACCTCTGGCCTGTATACTGTGATGTCTGTGCTCCTCCTGTCCTGACCTCTGGCCTGTATACTGTGATGTCTGTGCTCCTCCTCTCCTGACCTCTGGCCTGTATACTGTGATGTCTGTGCTCCTCCTGTCCTCACCTCTGGCCTGTATACTGTGATGTCTGTTCTCTGCCTGTCCTGACCTCTGGCCTGTATACTGTGATGTCTGTACTCCTCCTGTCCTGACCTCTGACCTGTATACTGTGATGTCTGTGCTCCTCCTGTCCTGACCTCTGTCCTGTATAGTGTGATGTCTGTTCTCTGCCTGTCCTGACCTCTGGCCTGTATACTGTGATGTCTGTGCTCTGCCTGTCCTGACCTCTGGCCTGTATACTGTGATGTCTGATCTCTGCCTGTCCTGACCTCTGGCCTGTATACTGTGATGTCTGATCTCTGCCTGTCCTGACCTCTGACCTGTATACTGTGATGTCTGATCTCTGCCTGTCCTGACCTCTGACCTGTATACTGTGATGTCTGTGCTCCTCCTGTCCTGACCTCTCTCCTGTATACTGTGATGTCTGTTCTCTGCCTGTCCTGACCTCTGACCTGTATACTGTGATGTCTGTGCTCCTCCTGTCCTGACCTCTAGTCTGTATACTGTGATGTCTGTGCTCCTCCTGTCCTGACCTCTGACCTGTATACTGTGATGTCTGTGCTCCTCCTGTCCTGACCTCTGACCTGTATACTGTGATGTCTGTGCTCCTCCTGTCCTGACCTCTGGCCTGTATAGTGTGATGTCTGTTCTCTGCCTGTCCTGACCTCTGACCTGTATACTGTGATGTCTGTTCTCTGCCTGTCCTGACCTCTGACCTGTATACTGTGATGTCTGTACTCCTCCTGTCCTGACCTCTGGCCTGTATACTGTGATGTCTGTGCTCCTCCTGTCCTGACCTCTGACCTATATACTGTGATGTCTGTGCTCCTCCTGTCCTGACCTCTGGCCTGTATACTGTGATGCCTATTATCTGCCTGTCCTGACCTCTGGCCTGTATACTGTGATGTCTGTTCTCTGCCTGTCCTCACCTCTGGCCTGTATACTGTGATGTCTGTACTCTGCCTGTCCTGACCTCTGGCCTGTATACTGTGATGTCTGTAATCCTCCTGTCCTGACCTCTGGCCTGTATACTGTGATGTCTGTACTCCTCCTGTCCTGACCTCTGACCTGTATACTGTGATGTCTGTGCTCCTCCTGTCCTGACCTCTGGCCTGTATACTGTGATGTCTGTTCTCTGCCTGTCCTGACCTCTGACCTGTATACTGTGATGTCTGTACTCTGCCTGTCCTGACCTCTGACCTGTATACTGTGATGTCTGATCTCTGCCTGTCCTTACCTCTGACCTGTATACTGTGATGTCTGTTCTCTGCCTGTCCTGACCTCTGGCCTGTATACTGTGATGTCTGTTCTCTGCCTGTCCTGACCTCTGGCCTGTATACTGTGATGTCTGTACTCCTCCTGTCCTGACCTCTGACCTGTATACTGTGATGTCTGTGCTCCTCCTGTCCTGACCTCTGACCTGTATACTGTGATGTCTGTGCTCCTCCTGTCCTGACCTCTGGCCTGTATACTGTGATGTCTGTGCTCCTCCTGTCCTGACCTCTGGCCTGTATACTGTGATGTCTATACTCTGCCTGTCCTGACCTCTGACCTGTATACTGTGATGTCTGTGCTCCTCCTGTCCTGACCTCTGGCCTGTATACTGTGATGCCTATTATCTGCCTGTCCTGACCTCTGGCCTGTATACTGTGATGTCTGTGCTCCTCCTGTCCTGACCTCTGGCCTGTATACTGTGATGTCTGTTCTCGGCCTGTCCTGACCTCTGGCCTGTATACTGTGATGTCTATACTCTGCCTGTCCTGACCTCTGACCTGTATACTGTGATGTCTGTGCTCCTCCTGTCCTGACCTCTGGCCTGTATACTGTGATGTCTGTTCTCGGCCTGTCCTGACCTCTGGCCTGTATACTGTGATGTCTGTACTCCTCCTGTCCTGACCTCTGGCCTGTATACTGTGATGTCTGTGCTCCTCCTGTCCTGACCTCTGGCCTGTATACTGTGATGTCTGTGCTCCTCCTGTCCTGACCTCTGGCCTGTATACTGTGATGTCTGTTCTCCTCCTGTCCTGACCTCTGACCTGTATACTGTGATGTCTGTACTCCTCCTGTCCTGACCTCTGACCTGTATACTGTGATGTCTGTGCTCCTCCTGTCCTGACCTCTGGCCTGTATACTGTGATGTCTGTTCTCTGCCTGTCCTGACCTCTGACCTGTATACTGTGATGTCTGTTCTCTGCCTGTCCTGACCTCTGGCCTGTATACTGTGATGTCTGTTCTCTGCCTGTCCTGACCTCTGACCTGTATACTGTGATGTCTGTTCTCCTCCTGTCCTGACCTCTGGCCTGTATACTGTGATGTCTGTACTCCTCCTGTCCTGACCTCTGACCTGTATACTGTGATGTCTGTGCTCCTCCTGTCCTAACCTCTGGCCTGTATACTGTGATGTCTGTACTCCTCCTGTCCTGACCTCTGGCCTGTATACTGTGAAGTCTGTGCTCCTCCTGTCCTGACCTCTGGCCTGTATACTGTGATGTCTGTACTCTGCCTGTCCTGACCTCTGGCCTGTATACTGTGATGTCTGTTCTATGCCTGTCCTGACCTCTGACCTGTATACTGTGATGTCTATACTCTGCCTGTCCTGACCTCTGGCCTGTATACTGTGATATCTGTTCTCTGCCTGTCCTGATCTCTGGCCTGTATACTGTGATGTCTGATCTCTGCCTGTCCTGACCTCTGACCTGTATACTGTGATGTCTGTGCTCCTCCTGTCCTGACCTCTGGCCTGTATACTGTGATGTCTGTGCTCCTCCTGTCCTGACCTCTGGCCTGTATACTGTGATGTCTGTTCTCTGCCTGTCCTCACCTCTGGCCTGTATACTGTGATGTCTGTTCTCTGCCTGTCCTGACCTCTGGCCTGTATACTGTGATGTCTGTGCTCCTCCTGTCCTGACCTCTGACCTGTATACTGTGATGTCTGTTCTCTGCCTGTCCTGACCTCTGGCCTGTATACTGTGATGTCTGTTCTCTGCCTGTCCTGACCTCTGGCCTGTATACTGTGATGTCTGTTCTCTGCCTGTCCTGACCTCTGGCCTGTATACTGTGATGTCTGTGCTCCTCCTGTCCTGACCTCTGACCTGTATACTGTGATGTCTGTGCTCCTCCTGTCCTGACCTCTGGCCTGTATACTGTGATATCTGTTCTCTGCCTGTCCTGACCTCTGGCCTGTATACTGGGATGTATGTTCTCTGCCTGTCCTTACCTCTGACCTGTATACTGTGATGTCTGTGCTCCTCCTGTCCTGACCTCTGGCCTGTATACTGTGATGTCTGTGCTCCTCCTGTCCTGACCTCTGGCCTGTATACTGTGATGTCTGTGCTCCTCCTGTCCTCACCTCTGGCCTGTATACTGTGATGTCTGTTCTCGGCCTGTCCTGACCTCTGACCTGTATACTGTGATGTCTGTGCTCCTCCTGTCCTGACCTCTGGCCTGTATACTGTGATGTATGTTCTCTGCCTGTCCTGACCTCTGGCCTGTATACTGTGATGTCTGTGCTCCTCCTTTCCTGACCTCTGGCCTGTATACTGTGATGTCTGATCTCTGCCTGTCCTGACCTCTGGCCTGTATACTGTGATGTCTGTGCTCCTCCTGTCCTAACCTCTGGCCTGTATACTGTGATGTCTGTTCTCTGCCTGTCCTGACCTCTGACCTGTATACTGTGATGTCTGATCTCTGCCTGTCCTGACCTCTGACCTGTATACTGTGATGTCTGATCTCTGCCTGTCCTGACCTCTGACCTGTATACTGTGATGTCTGTGCTCCTCCTGTCCTGACCTCTCTCCTGTATACTGTGATGTCTGTTCTCTGCCTGTCCTGACCTCTGACCTGTATACTGTGATGTCTGTGCTCCTCCTGTCCTGACCTCTAGTCTGTATACTGTGATGTCTGTGCTCCTCCTGTCCTGACCTCTGACCTGTATACTGTGATGTCTGTGCTCCTCCTGTCCTGACCTCTGGCCTGTATACTGTGATGTCTGTGCTCCTCCTGTCCTGACCTCTGACCTGTATACTGTGATGTCTGTGCTCCTCCTGTCCTGACCTCTGGCCTGTATACTGTGATGTCTGTTCTCTGCCTGTCCTGACCTCTGGCCTGTATACTGTGATGTCTGATCTCTGCCTGTCCTGACCTCTGACCTGTATACTGTGATGTCTGTGCTACTCCTGTCCTGACCTCTGGCCTGTATACTGTGATGTCTGTTCTCTGCCTGTCCTGACTTCTGACCTGTATACTGTGATGTCTGTTCTCTGCCTGTCCTGACTTCTGACCTGTATACTGTGATGTCTGTACTCCTCCTGTCCTGACCTCTGGCCTGTATACTGTGATGTCTGTTCTCCTCCTGTCCTGACCTCTGACCTATATACTGTGATGTCTGTGCTCCTCCTGTCCTGACCTCTGGCCTGTATACTGTGATGTCTGATCTCTGCCTGTCCTGACCTCTGGCCTGTATACTGTGATGCCTATTATCTGCCTGTCCTGACCTCTGGCCTGTATACTGTGATGTCTGTTCTCTGCCTGTCCTCACCTCTGGCCTGTATACTGTGATGTCTGTACTCTGCCTGTCCTGACCTCTGGCCTGTATACTGTGATGTCTGTTCTCTGCCTGTCCTGACCTGTATACTGTGATGTCTGTGCTCCTCCTGTCCTGACCTCTGGCCTGTATACTGTGATGTCTGTTCTCTGCCTCTCCTGACCTCTGGCCTGTATACTGTGATGTCTGTTCTCTGCCTCTCCTGACCTCTGGCCTGTATACTGTGATGTCTGTTCTCTGCCTGTCCTTACCTCTGGCCTGTATACTGTGATGTCTGTACTCTGCCTGTCCTGACCTCTGGCCTGTATACTGTGATGTCTGTGCTCCTCCTGTCCTGACCTCTGGCCTGTATACTGTGATGTCTGTACTCTGCCTGTCCTTACCTCTGGCCTGTATACTGTGATGTCTGTACTCTGCCTGTCCTTACCTCTGGCCTGTATACTGTGATGTCTGTGCTCCTCCTGTCCTGACCTCTGGCCTGTATACTGTGATGTCTGTGCTCCTCCTGTCCTGACCTCTGGCCTGTATACTGTGATGTCTGTGCTCCTCCTGTCCTGACCTCTGGCCTGTATACTGTGATGTCTGTTCTCTGCCTGTCCTCACCTCTGGCCTGTATACTGTGATGTCCGTTCTCTGCCTGTCGTGACCTCTGGCCTGTATACTGTGATGTCTGTACTCCTCCTGTCCTGACCTCTGGCCTGTATACTGTGATGTCTGTACTCCTCCTGTCCTGACCTCTGGCCTGTATACTGTGATGTCTGTTCTCTGCCTGTCCTGACCTCTGACCTGTATACTGTGATGTCTGTTCTCTGCCTGTCCTTACCTCTGACCTGTATACTGTGATGTCTGTTCTCTGCCTGTCCTGACCTCTGGCCTGTATACTGTGATGTCTGTACTCCTCCTGTCCTGACCTCTGACCTGTATACTGTGATGTCTGTGCTCCTCCTGTCCTGACCTCTGACCTGTATACTGTGATGTCTGTGCTCCTCCTGTCCTGACCTCTGGCCTGTATACTGTGATGTCTGTTCTCGGCCTGTCCTGACCTCTGGCCTGTATACTGTGATGTCTGTGCTCCTCCTGTCCTGACCTCTGACCTGTATACTGTGATGTCTATACTCTGCCTGTCCTGACCTCTGGCCTGTATACTGTGATGTCTATACTCTGCCTGTCCTGACCTCTGACCTGTATACTGTGATGTCTGTGCTCCTCCTGTCCTGACCTCTGGCCTGTATACTGTGATGTCTGTTCTCCTCCTGTCCTGACCTCTGGCCTGTATACTGTGATGTCTGTTCTCTGCCTGTCCTTACCTCTGGCCTGTATACTGTGATGTCTGTGCTCCTCCTGTCCTGACCTCTGGCCTGTATACTGTGATGTCTGTTCTCGGCCTGTCCTGACCTTGCTGTATACTGTGAGTCTGTGCTCCTCTGTCTGACCTCTGGCTGTATACTGTGATGTTACTCTGCCTGTCCTGACCTCTGACCTGTATTACTGTGATGTCTGTGCTCTCCTGTCCTGACCTCTGCCTGTATACTGTGATGTCTGTTCTCTGCCTGTCCTGACCTCTGGCCTGTATACTGTGATGTCTGTACTCCTCAACTGACCTCTGGACTGAATACTGTGATGTCTGCTCCTCCTGTCCTGACCTCTGGCCTGTATACTGTGATGTCTGTGCTCTGCCTGTCCTGACCTGTATACTGTGATGTCTGTACTCCTCCTGTCCTGACCTCTGACCTGTATACTGTGATGTCTGTTCTCGGCCTGTCCTGACCTCTGGCCTGTATACTGTGATGTCTGTACTCCTCCTGTCCAGACCTCTGGCCTGAATACTGTGATGTCTGTACTCTGACTCTCCTGACCTCTGGCCTGTATACTGTGATGTCTGTGCTCCTCCTGTCCTGACCTCTGACCTGTATACTGTGATGTCTGTACTCCTCCTGTCCTGACCTCTGACCTGTATACTGTGATGTCTGTGCTCCTCCTGTCCTAACCTCTGGCCTGTATACTGTGATGTCTGTGCTCCTCCTGTCCTGACCTCTGGCCTGTATACTGTGATGTCTGTGCTCCTCCTGTCCTGACCTCTGGCCTGTATACTGTGATGTCTGTGCTCCTCCTGTCCTGACCTCTGACCTGTATACTGTGATGTCTGTTCTCTGCCTGTCCTGACCTCTGACCTGTATACTGTGATGTCTGTTCTCTGCCACCCCCCCTGTCCTGACCTCTGACCTGTATACTGTGATGTCTGTTCTCTGCCTGTCCTTACCTCTGACCTGTATACTGTGATGTCTGTTCTCTGCCTGTTCTGACCTCTGGCCTGTATACTGTGATGTCTGTTCTCTGCCTGTCCTTACCTCTGGGCCTGTATACTGTTATGTCGTTCTCCCGCCTGTCCTAACCTCTGGGCCTGTATACTGTGATGTCTGTGCTACTCCTGTCCTGACCTCTGGCCTGTATACTGTGATGTCTGTTCTCTGCCTGTCCTCACCTCTGGCCTGTATACTGTGATGTCTGTTCTCTGCCCTTCAGTTTTTGGCTGATCTCGCTCTATACTGACCCTTGGCATTGTGTTGCGCACGTACATTGTGTCAGGAAGGGGTTAATGATATCAAAGTTCATAAAAGAAGGATCTATAAACAGGTTTATGGCGCCCGAATACAGGAGCGGCGCGAACCGACGGGAAGTGACGCCCGTGACAGCTGTGACCCGACCTCCGGCCCCAAATAATAAAAGTTACGTGCGTCCTGCAGACAACGAGGCAAGAACATAGAAACTAGAGAAGTGACGCCCGTGACAGCTGTGACCCGACCTCCGGCCGCAAATAATACACGTTACGAGCGTCCAGCAGACAACGAGGCAAGAACATCGACTCTAGAGAAGTGACGCCCGTGACAGCTGTGACCCGACCTCCGGCCCCAAATAATAAAAGTTACGTGCGTCCTGCAGACAACGAGGCAAGAACATAGAAACTAGAGAAGTGACGCCCGTGACAGCTGTGACCCGACCTCCGGCCGCAAATAATAAAAGTTACGTGCGTCCTGCAGACAACGAGGCAAGAACATAGAAACTAGAGAAGTGGCGGCTCCCGTGAGGCACGGAGACGAACCCAGAGGATGGACAGGAGGGGGTTAAACTGGTGTAAAAAAACAACACTGCTCACTGTGGCCCCAGCAGGGAGGAATGTGCCATAGAGAGGGGCCCATGAAATCCGATAGCGGGACGTAGAGCAGTGGTGTATAGGGGACGTGCACACAGAGCTGGGGTGTATACGGGAAGTGCACATAGAGCTGTGGTGTATAGGGGACGTGCACATAGAGCTGTGGTGTATAGGGGACGTGCACAAAGAGCTGTGGTGTATAGGGGACGTGCACATAGAGCTGTGGTGTATAGGGGACGTGCACATAGAGCTGTGGTGTATACGGGACGTGCACATAGAGCTGTGGTGTATACGGGACGTGCACATAGAGCTGTGGTGTATAGGGGACGTGCACACAGTGCAGTGGTGTATAGGGGACGTGTACATAGAGCTGTGGTGTATATAGGACGTGCACACAGAGCTGGGGTGTATAGGTGAAGTGCACATAGAGCAGTGGTGTATAGGGGATGTGTACATAGAGCTGTGGTGTATAGGGGACATGCACATAGAGCTGTGGTGTATAGGGGACGTGCACATAGAGCAGTGGTGTATAGGGGGCGTGCACATACAGTCATGGCCAAAAGTTTTGAGAATGATACAAATGTTAATTTTTACAAAGTCTACTGCATCAGGTTTTATAATGGCAATTTGCATATACTCCAGAATGTTATAAAGAGTGATCAGCTTAACAGCAATTAATTGCAAACTCAATACTTGCCTAGAAAATGAACTTTTTCCCCCAAAACCCATTTCCACTTCATTGCAGGCCTGCCTTAAAAGGAGCAGCTAACATCGTTTCAGTGATTGCTCCATTAACACAGGTGTGGGTGTTGATGAGGACAGGGCTGGAGATCAATCTGTCATGATTAAGTAAGAATCACACCACTGGACACTTTAAAAGGAGGCTGGTGCTTGGCATCATTGTTTCTCTTCTGTTAACCATGGTTATCTCTAAAGAAGTCCGTAGGGATTCAGTAAGGCATAGGATTGATGATACAGCGGTACCAGTGGATAAAAGATATATCCTTTATTGCCATGGCCATGACTAAGGGTGGTTTTTCCACCTGAAACGCGTCGGCGTCTTCATGGGTTTTTCTTTTTGTCTGTTATGCCATCATGGGTTACCCTGTATTTTACGGATTTGCAATAAAGGATATATCTTTTATCCACTGGTACCGCTGTATCATCAATCCTATGCCTTATTGAATCCCTACGGACTGCTCTGACCGGGATACGTGCAGAGGCCAATACAAGAATTGGTGAGCTGGTTCATTCCTTTTTGTTTTATCTCTAAAGAAACACGTGCAGTCATCATTGCACTGCACAAAACTGGCCTAACAGGGAAGAGTATCGCAGCTAGAAAGATTGCACCTCAGTCAACAATCTATCGCATCATCAAGAAATTCAAGGAGAGAGAGGTTCCATTGTTGCCAAAAAGGCTCCAGGGCGCCCAAGAAAGACCAGCAAGCGCCAGGACACGTCTCTTAAAAGTGTTTCAGCTTGGGAATCGGGCTGGCAGCAGTGCAGAGCTTGCTCAGGAATGGCAGCAGGCAGGTGTGAGTGCATCTGCATGCACTGTGAGGCGGAGACTCATGGAGCAAGGCCTGGTGTCAAGGAGGGCAGCAAAGAAGCCACTTCTCTCCAGAAAAAACGTCAGGGACAGACTGATATTCTGCCAAAGATACAGGGAGTGGACTGCTGAGGACTGGGGTAAAGTCATTTTCTCAGATGAATCCCCTTTCCGAATGTTTGGAACATCTGGAAAACAGCTTGTTCGGAGAAGACAAGGTGAGCGATACCACCAGTCTTGTCTCATGCCAACTGTAAAGCATCCAGAAACCATTCATGTGTGGGGTTGCTTCTCATCCAAAGGGAATCGCTCTCTAACAGTCTTGCCTAAAAACACATCCATGAATAAAGAATGGTACCAAATGTCCTCCAAGAGCAACTTCTCCCAACCGTCCAAGAGCAGTTTGGTGATCAGCAATGCCTTCTCCAGCATGATGGAGCACCTTGCCATAAAGCAAAGGTGATAACTAAATGGCTCAGGGAACAAAACAGAGATTTTGGGTCCATGGCCTGGAAACTCCCCAGATCTTAATCCCATTGAGAACTTGTGGATAATCATCAAGAGACGGGTGGACAAACAAAAACCAACAAATTGTGACAAAATGCAAGAATGGACGGCTATCAGTCAGGATTTGCTCCAGAAGGTGATTGAGAGCATGCCAGGGAGAATTGCAGAGGTCATGAAGAAGGGTCAACACTGCAAATATTGACTCGCTGCATGAACTCATTCTAACTGTCAATAAAAGCTTTTGTTAATCATAATATGATTGCACTTGTATTTCTGTATGTGATAAAAACATCTGACAAACACACAGAAAAACCAGAGGGCAACAGATCAGGGGGAAATATCAGATTTGTGTCATTCTCAAAACTTTTGGCCATGACTGTAGAGCTGTGGAGTATAGGTGACGTGCACGCAGAGCTGTGCTGTATAGGGGACGTGCACAATAAGTCAGTATCCACACAAGACAGGGTGAGCGCTTGATCAAAGAAGAAGTTCTTTATTAATACAGCAGTGAGGTTATATAATTTTGGTTATAAGCGGTGACTGACATGCGCAGTCAGATGGAGCACAAACTTTTACAGGTTACATTTAGAGATAACATACATAGAGTTCCGTTATAATTCAAGGTCCTGAAACGCAGGCGAGAGACCTTGAATTGTATCTTGTGTCAGACAGGAAAAGATTTTCATGCTTTAACCCTTAACTTGACAAAAACATCTAGACATTTGACATTTTGTGAAACAACCACAAACAAAAGGCCATTCCATGTATCAGGATACATCCTGAGAAGGCGAGTAGAAACAGCTTTTCCAAATCAACACTTCCTGATATGTATTACCGCACAATAATGGATCCAGGAATCGGTAAACCTCGCAAACTCACGGTCATCAGGGGGGATTTATTGCAATAATGTAAGACACGGACAACACCACATGAGGGGATAACACGAAGGGAAGGGGTGGAGGGGAAAAGGGGATGGCGGCAAGATGTTGCCATTAATATTCAGCTCACAAAGGGTAGGTCACGGAGAACGCATCCCAAGTCGACCATACTTTATCGAATAGGTCTAACCTATTATTCAGGGTCACCAATAAGTATTCCATTCGGCGAACGTCCCTAACTCGTTGGGCTTAGACAGGCCCGGCACCGGACTATTAAGCAAATAGGTGAGTGTGTCTATGGGTATCCTCACACCGAGGAGGTCAGCGAGGAAGTCCCGCACATGAGCCCAAAAAGGAGAAAGGATCGGGCATTCCCAAAAGATATGTGGGAGCGTGCCTATTGCTTGGAGTTTGGAATCTGTGGGTTCCATTTGTGTAGAACATCCGGGGAGTGGTACCAAAATAACAAAATGTTGTACAAATTCTCCCTATGGGTGATACACGTGGAAGACTTCGCCGCCACCCCCCAAATGGCCTGCCAAGTCTCATAGGGAAGCGCCCTGCCAAGATATGATTCCCACCTCACCATGTATTTGTGCCTTATTTCCTTATCAGGAGTGAGATCCTGCAAAATTGCATATATTGTGGAAATGAGCCCCTTTGTGGATACTCCAGCCTTGCTAGTCTGTTAGTGCCGTAGATCGAGAAAAGGAGGTGGCTAATTTGAAGGTAGTGGAAGCTCGAGCGAGAAGGGAGGTCATATTTAGTTTGGAGGGCCTGGAACGGGATCAGTTTCCTATCCCGGCCTTCCGTGATGTCCACGAATCTGAACAGGTCATGCCCCAGCCATGGCCGAGCGAAAAACCCCGACGAGCTTCCCAGCAGGAGATGCATAAAAAGGAGGACGTCGGTGAGGCCCTAGAGGCAAGCGGGAATTTAGGTTGGCAGTATTTCCAAATCTGTAGCATAAATCTGATGGGTCCCAGCAGCGGGCCCACCTCTGGGAGAGGACGAGAGTGCCACAGAAATGCGTTGGGGTGTGTGGGGGCCAGCCATAATTTCTCTATCTCTACCCATTTGGAGTAGGCTCTCAGCGAGGACCATGCGGGTATGCGCCGCAGGTGGATAGCCAAGTAGTAGTTCAACATATTGGGTACTGCTAGGCCTCCCCTCTGTTTGCTGGCCATCAACACCTCTTTTGACACTCTATGGCGCCCTTGTGCCCATATGAAGTTTAGTATTGCTGCTTGCAATGATCTCAGTTCCGCCAGGGGGAAAGTCTCAAAGAGATAAAGGAGTTTGGGGAGAATGTTCATCTTGACAGAATTAATCCTGCCGAAGAAAGAGATGGGGAGGGAATTCCACTTCAGGAGCAGGCCCCTCAGTTCCCTAAAAAGTGGGGGATAGTTAGTCTTGTATAGTGTCTCATTTTGACTAGTTATTTGAATTCCCAAGTATTTAAGCGAATGTTCTCTCCATGTATATGGAAAATTGCTTTTAAGGGAGTCTGATATCGTAGGTGGTAAATGAATGGGGAGAGCCTCCGATTTAGTGGAGTTAACTTTATAACCGGACACTTTTCCAAAAGTGTCCATCAGGGAGGGGAGGGTGGGGAGTATGCGGCGCCGTGAGAATTAGGAGACTGTCGTCTGTGAACAGAGACGGTTTGAACTCCTTATCCCTCACCATGATCCCTCTTATATCCGGGTCGGCTCTTATTGCAGCCGCCAGTGGCTCTATACACAGAGCAAATAGAAGAGGAGACAAGGGACAACCCTGTCTCGTTCCGTTCTTTATCCGGAACCTTTCAGAAGTGCAATAGGGTAATTTAATTGTCGCTGAGGGCGTGGCGTAGAGACCTCGGATCGCGGTCATGAAGGCACCTGAAAATCCAATTGTAGTTAAGGTCTCAAACATGAAGGGCCAGCTTAGCCTATCAAAGGCCTTTTCTGCGTCAAGGCTTAGGATAAGTGCCTGTGGATTTTGGGAATTGACAATTTCTATCAGGTAGATGGTCCGTCTAGTGTTGTCCCCCCCCCTGTCTAAATGGGACAAACCCTACCTGGTCTCTATTAATAAGAGAAGGGAGCCAGTGATTTAGCCTATTAGCCAGGATTTTTGTGTACATTTTTAGGTCTGAGTTAAGAAGTGCTATGGGCCGGTAACTGGCACTGTCCGCCGGGTCCTTTCCGGGCTTATGGATGAGGGAAATGTGGGAGAGGGTCATTGATTCTGGGAGAGGGGAACCCTCCAGGAAGGAGCTAAACAATTGGAGCATGTGAGGGGCCAGAATATCAGAGTACACTTTATAATATAGGTATGGAAGGCCAATCTGGTCCTGGGGCCCTTTCCCCTGAGGGAGCTGTTTCAGGACATCCATTAATTCCTCAGCTTCAATAGGAGCGTTGAGAAAGGCACGAGCTTCAGGTGAGAGGGGGGGGGGGGGGGCATTTTCGCAGGAAGTCCTTAATTTGCTTCTGAGCCTCGTATTGGGGTAGTTCTGAGGGGAGAGAGTACAAATTAGAAAACTAATCTAAGAAAATATCGGCCATCGCTTTCGGGTCGTAACGCAACGTCCCTGTGCGGTCACGAAGCGCAGATAGCATGGATTTCACAAATCTCTCTGAGCTGCCGAGCTAAGATCGTATGGGCCTTATTGCCAAAGTTATAGAATCGCTGTTTGGAGTATACTAAAAGCTTTTCTACCCTACGCGTATCTATGTCCTTTAGATCCTGCCGGGTTGCCACTATACGACGCAGGGTCGTTACACTGGGACGCACGGTCATCCTTCTCTCAAGATCCTTCAAGAGGGCGCGGAGAGCCAGAGCCTTCTCTCTGCTGTCTTTTTTGAGTCTAGAGCCTAATGCGATGCAGCAGCCCCGCAATACGGCTTTATGAGCCTCCCAAAGGGAAGAGGGAGGACACCGTGCCTGTGTTGAGTTCAAAATAAGAGGCGAGCGTCTCCTGCAACTTTTGCCTATGTGTCTGGTTTTTGACCAGAGCTTCATTTAATCTCCAATGACATGAGCGCCAGGGGGATTCCTGGTAGTCAAGCTCGACCATGACCGGGGAATGATCAGAACATGTGATCGGCTCAATCTTAGAGCCTTTCAACAGTCGGAGAGTTACAAAAAAGTAGTCCAGTCTGGAGTGGGATTTATGCGGATTGGAGTAACAGGTGAACTCCCTGTCTTTGGGATGCCCTATTCTCCACAGGTCAAAAAGGGAATGTGCTCTGATCGCTTTACGGAAGGCCCTAGACAATCTATTCTGGTTTGGGGGGTTTCCTTTGAGGGTGGCCCTATCCATGGTGTCTGAGAAGTTAAGGTTGAAGTCACCTCCCAGCAGGAGGGCGGAGGGCGGAAGCTTAGAAAGTTTGGAGAGGACTCTGTTCAAAAAGGACACCTGTGAAGTGTTAGGGACATATACATTGTATAACATAACTGGCTTGCCATATAGTGTGGCCTGCAGGATGATATACCTGCCCGCCGAGTCAATTTGAGATGGAATGATCTGCAGGGGGCATGGATTGGCTATCAATGTGGCCACTCCAGTGTTCTTTTGTTCGTTAGACGCCGAAAAGGCCATCGGATAGTAGCGCTTTGCAAAATTGAAGGATCCCGTGGAATTGTAATGGGTCTCCTGTAAGAAGACAATATTCGCTTTCAGATTTTTACATTCTTGGAGCGCTAGCCGCCTTTTCACGTTAGAATTCAGCCCCTTAACATTCAGTGTCAGACACCTAACCATAGCGTCTATCTAAAGGAGACGGCCCGTCGTTTTGGGTCAGCAGGTGCCTAAATATATAAGATACCCTTGCAGCTGTCAGAGATGGTGGAGAAGGGAAGGGAGGGCGGGTGAAAAGGAGAGCACTAGAGAAGGAGACACAAGGATGGGGAGAGACGCAGACACCACAGATATAAACAAGAGAGCAAGAGCTAAATCTCGAACCAGCAATAAAACTGGTGAATTAGTAAACCAGAGAGCTATGCAGCTCAAAAAAGGAGAAAATGGGGGGAAAAGCTCCCAGTTGAGTGGCGTCCCTGGTTTGCGAGGCTCGGAGGTTGGCCCGGAAAGAAGGGACCTAAGGGAAAATCCAGAGGGGCCCCAACACCCGCTTCCACAGTAGAGGTCCCCCCCCCCCCCGTACCAAAAAAGAAGTCTCACGCCCGTTAGCGGCACAGACAGGAGAGGCCACGCAGGTGACTAAACAAAACCAAGGAAATGTAATATAAGAAAAACCACACAGTCCTCAGTATAAGGACAGCTATCGCCTAACCGCTATCACAATCAGTAGCAACGATTAATGAACCCAGCCTTGCAAATACTGGAGATTGATCCCCTTATAAAGTGTTGGTGGAGTGGGGAGCAGCCTGACAGACACAACTATTGGGCCTGGCCGTGGAGCAAGTCCCGTCTCAGCGTGGTGGACTGCGCCTGGCTTTGTGAGCCGGGGGGACCCCCTTGGAGAGTGTCCTTTAGCAGATGAGACAGCGTGCCACACCGGCGGCGGGGGTGGTGGTAAAGCAGTCGGTTCCCAATCTTCTATGTCTGGGATTGGGATCTGTAGCGCTTTGCAGAAGCTAGGAAGGTCTTGCCGTGTCTTAAGAGTAGCTGAGCCCCCTTCGGAGCGCGCATTCAGTGCAAAGGGGAGAAGCCACCTATATGGGACGTGTCTCTCCTTGAGGGTGGCGAGGAGCGGCTTAAGGTGACGACGCTTTTGAAGAGTGTGCCAGGATAAGTCCTGAAACAGCTGGATGTTGGACCCCCGGATCTGAATATGACGCAGCCCCCGAGCTTTACCCATGATCGCCTCCCTTTTTTGTTAAAATTGTGGAAACATAAAGTCCCTTTGGGGGCGAAAGTTTGTGGGCTTAGGGCCCAAAAGGGGCCCGGGGGGCCCCATCCCGCCTCCAAAAATTTTATTGAAGATGGAATCTAGGGGCGGAAAGGCCCCAAACCTGTCTCCCCGGGGGCCCCTAAACCGAAATTGCAAACTGCCGGGGGCCCCCGGGTTTCGAGGTCTTCCAGGTGGGGGGCCCAAAACCCTTTTAAACCCTGGGGATTTGATCTAAAAACCGGTGCAGGGGTGCATTTGCCCCGACATATTTAAAGGGTATTGTCGTTATTCCCCCCTAACATCTCGACTCTGGAGGGAAACTGTTTAAATGTCCCGTCTGATGCGGAGATCCCCTTCCCCGCAAGGCCCGCTTTAAACTTGAAACCAGGGTTTGCCAGGGCTTCCTTATAGGAAAAATTTCGTGCAAACCCCAGCCCCCCTGCCCTATGCGGGTGTGAGGAGCAGTTTAGCCCTACTGGGGGGGCCTAGCCCCATGGGGCCAAAGGGCAGAGCCCCGATGGGAGCCCGAGAGGTAAAACCCCAAGGGCCCCCGGGTAAACCCCTTTCCCTTTTTTGGGGTCTGAGGTTGTCGTCCCCCCTGTTTGTCTTGCTTGGGAAATTATTTTTCCCAGTAGATGCCCCCAAACTCCATATAATTTGGGTTCACAGTCTTTTTTTCCCTAACCGAAAACACCATTTTTAGGCAGTTTTTTTTCCCCCTGATGAGCCCCTGTTGGGGAAAAAATTCACTTTTCCCATCATAGCCGAAAAAGAAAAAGCATTCACATTAAAAAACCCTGCTGGTGGGAAAAGATTTACAGTTACCATGGGGGGCAGGAACTAAGATTCATAAGGGAAACCCCAAAAATTTGGGTAATTTTTAAACCCCCCAGCCAATTTCCAGGGGTTTGGGAAATTCACCTATGTTGCAACTTTAGCTCCAAATTTTTACTTAAAGGGCACAAAAACCCGTTTTTAAAAAGGACAATATTACTTTTTTTGTAAAGACCATGTGTAATTAAAAAAAAATCAAAAATGGGGGAAACCCATGCATTTGGGGATGTAACCAAAAAGTGAATTTGGGCACTTTATGAAAAAAACAATATGACAAAAAGCTTTGCTTTAACTAAAAGACAGACAACCAGACAATTGTATAAATTTTTTTTTTTACAAAAACATTTTTAAAAAATTAAAAAAATTTAGAAAAATGCCTGCTTAATTTTGCCCTATTGCCCCCGGGTACAAATTGTGTCCATTAACGAGAAAACAATCTGTTAAAAATATAATTGTCACAGATACCCCGCGCCCTCGTCCCCGGGGGTCGAGGCACGTCGTTCCCTATCGCCCCGGAGCTACTTTCCCCCACCACGCCCCCCGCTGCAGCCTCTTCCCCCCCTGTCCCTCCCTAGGGCGCAGCGGCCGGCAGTGTTAAAATTTTTAAAGGGCCAGTGCACCCGGGTAATTGGCTATTCTGGTGCTGCCTTTTTTAAGCCTGCCTTTCCTAGTGACCTGCGGATCTTTAGTGCCTAAGCCCATTTAGAAACATTCCCAGCCTTGTTTTTTGATTACCGTGTTTTGAACCCTTTTTCCTCCGTCCTTTCGACCAGAATCTTTCCGGCCCCCCCTGACCTTTTGCTGCCACGACCCCGAACCATCCCCCCTGTCCCTGCCCCCTTTGCCTGTCCATGACCTGAAACCATAGCCCCTGCCCCGACCTTCTGCCTGTCCCCGACCTCGAACATGCGCCTGTCCTGACCTTCTGCCGGTCCAGACCTCGAACCACAGCCGCCTGTCCCGACCCTTTGCCTGTTCCCTTTGACCTCGAACCATAGCGCCTGTCCTGCCTTCTGCCTGTCCATGCCTGAACCCTAGCCGCCTGCCCTGCCTTCTGCCCCGCCACACCTTTTAACCCCAGCCGGCTGTCCTGACCCTTTTGCCCCGTCCACGACCTCGAAACCATAGCCGGCCTGCCCTGACTTCTGCCCGTCCAGACTCGAACCATAGCCGCCTGTCCCGACCCTTTGCCTGTCCATGACCTCAACCTTTTCCGCCTGCCCTGACCTTTGCCTGTCACGACCCGAACCAAAGCCCCTGTCCCGACCTTTGCCCCGTCCATGACCTCGAACCATAGCCCCCCCCCCCTGCCCTGACCTTCTGCCTGTCCAGCCTCGAACCATAGCCGTTTGCCCGACCTTCTGCCTGTCCACGACCTTGAAAAATAGCCGCCTGTTTCCCGCCCCCTGGGCCCCCCTCCAGGCCTCGAACCCTAGGGCCCCCTGCCCTGAACCCTTTTTTTGTCCTGTCCACGGGCCCCGAAACCCCTAAAAACCCCCCTGTCTGACCTTCTGCCTGTTTCCCCCGACCTCGAACCCTAGCCGGCCTTTTCCCAGAACCCTTTTGCCCGTCCCCCGACCCTTTAACCCTAACCCGGGGCCCGTCCTGCCTCCTGCCTGTCCCGACAGAACCATAGCCCCTGCCCCCGACCTTCTGCCCCCGTCCCCACAAAAATCGAACCCCTTAAGCCCCCCCTTTTCCTGACCCCCTTTTGCCTGTCCCCGAAAATACGAAAACCCTAGCCCCCCTGCCCTGACCTTCTGCCTGTCCACGACCCCGAAAACCCTAGCCCCCTGTCCTGACCTCTTTCCTGTCCCGGGCCCCGAAACCCTAGCGCCTGCCCTGAACCCTTTTTTTTTTTTCCTGTCCACGACCCCGAACCAAAAGCCGGCCTGTCCTGACCTTTTTTTCCCGAACTCCCCCACCTCAACCATAAACCGCCCCCCCCCCACCACCCCCCCCCCCCCCCGCCCGGGGGGTGCCTGACCTTCTGCCTTCCCCGACCTCGAACCCTAGCCCCCTGTCTGACCTCCTAACCCTTTTCCCCCGACCTCGAAACCAAAAGCCCCGGTGTCCCCGACCCCCCTGCCTGTCCCCCGACCCCGAACCCAATAAAAGCCCCGTCCTGACCCTGCCTGTCCCCGACTACGGGAAACCCTAGCCGGGGTGTCCGACCTCCTGCCTGTCCCCCGACTACGAAACCCTAGCCGCCTTTTCCTTGGGCCTTCTTTTTTTCCTGTGGGATGACCCCGATTCCCTAGAGCCTTGTCCGAAAATTTGCCCGTCCACGAACCTCGGAACCATAGCCCCCCCCTGCCCCTGACCCTTTGCCTGTCCACGACCCCGAAATTGCCGCCTTTTCCCCGACCCCCTGCCTGTCCCCGTCTACCCGCCGCCCCACCGATTTTGGGACCAGCCCTTTACCTCGGGGGGGGGGTGCCTCCGCAAAACAAGTCCCGTCAAAGGGGTTTGCCCCACCTGGGAGTAATGTGCGCAAACATGTTCCCCTCAAGGGGGGAGCGGGCCTGGAGGGAATGTGCCCGCCCCGCATGTCCCGTCAGGGGGAGCCCACCCCGGGGTAAAAGTGCTTGCCCGCATGTCCCGTCAGGGGGGGGTAGCGACCGGTAGTAAAGTGTGCCGCATTTTCCCGTCAGGGGTTTGGACCTTTGGGGTTTAAAAGTTGCCGCAAGGGCCTGTTTCCCCCCTCAGGGGTAGCCCCACCTGGTAGTTTAAAGTGCTTTCGCAGGTTTCCCCCCAGGGGTAGGCGGTAGCCCCAAAACCCGGAAGTAATTCCCCAGCCCTTCCCGCGGGAAGCGACCCGGGGAATGGG
>JAODAL010057104.1:0-22886 GCA_025379985.1 Phyllomedusa bahiana
AATCATGCCATTGTCTTTCAGTGTCAAACGTATTTAGCCCGTAATAAATGCTGCACCAAAATTGTGCCACTTTTTGGTGCATTTTAAGACACTTTTCTGGTGCAAACACATTAGTAAATGAGGCCCAGTGTTTTTGTTTACATGTATTTTGCTGCAGTAGAGATGTTCCCCTTTCTGAGCCACTCACTGCCTCCCCCCAACCCAGGGTATCGCTCTGCCTCATGTTGGGGGGAAAAACCCCCGAAAAGCGCTGTATGCAGATGAGTGATACTGGTTTGGCTCATATCCCTTTTGTTTTCCTCAAGCTCAGGGAAAAAAAAAATTGGGGATTTGTTAAAAACCCAAATAAAGGGCGCTTGAGCTTCTCAGCTCCTTTCCCACAATGCCTTGTGATAAACCAAAACCAGGCATGGAGCCTACACTGAGAACAAATATAATGGAAAGGCTTGTCCCAATTCTGGGTTTTGGACCCATTCCTTGTTTTGGCTTACAAATACTGCTGCAACAAACACTGTGTGAACCCGGCCTAACATAGTCTTTTGGTTTGGCTGAAATCGTCAAATTGACAAACTATTGGTTATTGTGAATGGAGGTTTTTAGGGTCATGATCAGGGGCATAGCTATAGGGGGTACAGAGGTGACAGTTGCCACCGGGCCCTGTACCCTGAGAGGGCCCAAAAGCCCTCTGCCACATATGGAAACACCAGCATTGTAAATGGCACATGGTAACTGAGGGCCCCATTTCACTTTTTTGCACTAAGGCTCAAGAGCTTCTGGTCATGATGACTTTTAGGTGTCATCTAGACGGGACTGGTTTACAGTCAGATTTTATGCGGATTCAGTATTTGGAATCCGCAGAAATCCGACTGCAAATCATCCCCATAGACCTCAATGGAAAATCCGAGCTATTGTTCACACAGCTGAGATTTTCAAATCCGATCTAAAAAAAAAAGAAAATGTCTAAAAATCCGCTGGAAAAGCGGGTTTTTTACTGTTTCAATGTGGACCGACCACAAAATCCGTGCAAAAAAAGCGTAAAAAACAATTGTAAAATACTGGTCGGATTTTTATTAGAATCTGACTAGTATTTTGTCCTCTGCCATGTGGACGCAGCCTTACTTGTCTTCTTCAAAGTCCCATATTAGTAAGATAATGGATAGACAGGCAGAACTATATACTGGATGTATATGATATAATGTATATTTCCAGATTGGATTTTCAATATATCATTAAAATTATGCAAAATATGCAATTTTTTCTCCCTAATAAATCGAGTAGTCAGTTGTATTGGATTTGGGATCACAACTATCGTTCCCCGTCCTAGCCTCCTGGATTGAGCCCCACTGCCGTGTTATGTCTCATGGAGATGAATCACGGAGCAGAGAGGGAAAAGCTTATACAAAGAGACACAATATATAATTTCCTCCAGACAACAGACTCATTCCTTCCACCTCAGACGACACGTCTGGGTTGACTACTAATTCCTTCTTCTCTGGGACTGAGCTCTGTCTACCTGACCTCCCTAAAACACTAAACTATATAATTAGTGTAATCCTACTTCCTCTCACCAGGACAGAGGGAAACGGCTGTGGACTACAACCCTAGTCAGAGTTCAGGTATACTAAGCCAGGCTCCCATGGACTGGCTATGCTTAAACTTGTGGTACTATGCAGGGGCGTAACTACCGGGGTAGCAGGTGTAGCAGTTGCTCCGGGGCCGTGCGCTTAGGAGGGCCCGCGCCCCGGTGCAGCTGCTACCGCGTCCGCTACTCCGGTAATGCCGCTCCTGGGCCCGCCGGCAGTGAACATAACAGTTCATAAGCCTGCTGTATACCCCATTAGCCTGCTGTATACCCCATTAGCCTGCCTGTATACCCCATTAGCCTGCCTGTATACCCCATAGCCTGCTGTATACCCCCATAAGCCTGCCTGTATACCCCCATAAGCCTGCCTGTATACCCCATAGCCTGCTGTATACCCCCATAAGCCTGCCTGCTGTATACCCCATAGCCTGCTGTATACCCCCATAAGCCTGCCTGCTGTATACCCCATAGCCTGCTGTATACCCCCAAAAGCCTGCCTGCTGTATACCCCATTAGCCTGCTGTATACCCCCATAAGCCTGCCTGTATACCCCATTAGCCTGCCTGTATACCCCCATTAGCCTGCCTGTATACCCCCATAAGCCTGCCTGTATACCCCATAGCCTGCTGTATACCCCCATAGCCTGCTGTATACCCCCATAGCCTGCTGTATATCCACATAGCCTGCTGTATACTCCCATAAGCCTGCCTGTATACCCCATTAGCCTGCCTGTATACCCCCATAAGCCTGCCTGCTGTATACCCCATAGCCTGCTGTATACCCCCATAAGCCTGCCTGCTGTATACACCCATAGCCTGCTGTATACCCCATAGCCTGCTGTATACCCCATTAGCCTGCCTGTATACCCCCATAAGCCTGCCTGTATACCCCCATAGCCTGCTGTATACCCCCATAAGCCTGCCTGTATACCCCATTAGCCTGTCTGTATACCCCATAGCCTGCTGTATACCCCCATTAACCGGCCTGTATACCCCATTAACCTGCCTGTATACCCCATTAGCCTGCTGTATACCCCCATTAGCCTGCCTGTATACCCCATTAGCCTGCCTGTATACCCCATAGCCTGCTGTATACCCCATAGCCTGCTGTATACCCCCATAAGCCTGCCTGTATACCCCATTAGCCTGCCTGTATACCCCCATAGCCTGCCTGTATACCCCATTAGCCTGCCTGTATACCCCATAGCCTGCTGTATACCCCCATAAGCCTGCCTGTATACCCCAATAGCCTGCCTGTATATCCCATTATCCTGCCTGTATACCCCATAGCCGCCTGTAGACCCCCATAAGCCTGCCTGTAGACCCCCATAAGCCTGCCTGTAGACCCCCATAAGCCTGCCTGCCCGAATAGCCCTATAGCTACCGTGAAGCCTGTCTGCCTATGTAGCCCCTATAGCCCCCCTAAAGCTTGCCTACCTATATAGCCCCCCAAAGCCTGTCTGTCTACTTATATGGGGCCCCTTTAGCTACCTAAACCCTACCTATATGGCCCCTATAGCCCACCTAACCCCTGTGTACCTGTATGGCTCCATATAGCTACCTAAACCCTGCCTGCCTATATGGGCACTCTATTGGCTACCTAAACCTTGCCTATTTGGGGCCCTATATATCCTATCTAAACCCTGCCTGCCTAAATGGACCCCATATAGCCAGGGGGGCAGGTGCTGGAAAAGTCAGGATTCTAAGATATTTGTGTCTAAATCTGCAGGGACAAGTGGTCGGGAGACGTCATCATGATGGCGGACTGGACCGGATGCAGAACAAAAGAGAAAGTCAACGACTGGTCAGAGAAACGTCACCTGTGAGTCACAAGATGTAACTGCACTGTAATCACATAGTCTGTGTACACTGGTATATACCACTATATGGTTACTGTATGGAGGTAATATACAGTCTGCAGAGCCTGTGTACACTGGTTTCTACCACTATATGGTCACTGTATGCTGGTTATATACAGTCTGCAGAACCTGTGTACACTGGTGTCTACCACTATATGGTCACTGTATGGTGGTTATATACAGTCTGCAGAGCCTGTGTACACTAGTATATGCCACTATATGGTCACTATATGGCGGTACTATTGGTCTTTGTGTACTGATCAGTAATAGTGTAGGGATATTATTTAGTCACTTTGTGGTCATGTTCTGGCGGTATAATCAGGTTCCTATGTAATAGCGTTATTGGTACCGTATATACTCGAGTATAAGCCGACCCGAGTATAAGCCGAGGCACCGACTTATGCCACAAAAAACGGGAAAACTTATTGACTCGAGTATAACCCTAGGGTAGAAAATGCAGCGGCTACTGGTAAATTTTAAAAATAAAAATGGATACCAATAAAATTACATAGGCAGTTTAATGTCCCCCATAGGCAATTATAGGCAGATATATGGCCCTATATGCAAGTATAGGCAGGTATATGTCCCAAATGACACGTATATGGCCCCATAGGCATGGAATAGGCAGTTATATGTCCCCCATAAGACGATTATAGGCAGGTATGTGGCCCCATACGCAGGTAATAGGCAGGTATATGGCCCCATAGGCAGGTAATAGGCAGGTATATGGCCCCATAGGCAGGTATAGGGCAGGCATTAGGCAGGAATAGGGCAGCTGTAGGCAGGGTATAGGCAGCTATAGGGCAGGCTGTAGGCAGGTATAGGCAGATAGGCCGCTGTAGGCAGTGTTGGCAGGTATAGGGCAGGTATAGGGCTGGCTGTAGCAGGTATAGGGCAGGGTGGTATAGGGCCGGCTGTAGGCAGGTATAGGCAGCTGAAGGCAGGTATAGGGAAGGTATAGGGCCGGCTGTGGGCAGGTATAGGCAGCTGAAGGGCAGGTATAGGGCTGGCTCTAGGCAGGTATAGGCATCTTTAGGCAGGTATAGGGCCAGCTGTAGGCAGGTGTAGGGCCGGTATAGGCAGCTGTAGGCATGTATTGGGCTGGCTGTAGGCAGGTCTTGGGCCGGCTGTTGGCAGGTATAGGCAACTGTTGGCAGGTATAGGGCCGGCTGTAGGCAGGTATAGGGCAGGTATAGGGCCGGCTGTGGGCAGGTATAGGCAGCTGTAGGGCAGGTATAGGGCTGGCTGTAGGCAGGTATAGGCATCTGTAGGCAGGTATAGGGCCAGCTGCAGGCAGGTGTAGGGCAGGTATAGGCAGCTGTAGGCAGGTATAGGGCCGGCTGTAGGCAGGTGTAGGCAGGTATAGGCAGCTGTTGGCAGGTATAGAGCAGGTATAGGGCAGGCTGGAGGAAGGTAAAGGCAGCTGTAGGCAGGTATAGGGCAGGTATAGGGCAGGCTGTAGGCAGGTATAGGCAGCTGTAGGCAGGTATAGGAAGTTTAAAAAAAAAAAAAAAAACACTTACCTGGCTCCCCGCTGCTCTGTCTCCCTCACCGCTCCGCCTCCTCGCTGCTCCGGCCTCCCGCGCGCTGTCCTGCATCTTCTCGGCACAGACGGGTGATGTCATCAGGCCGCGCACGCAGCGTGATGACACACTGCCTGTGCCGGAAACTCCGGGCGGCCGCGAGTCTGCTTGTGGCCGCCCGGAGACCACTGCGGGGCACGGAGCGCTCGCTCTGTGCCCGCAGTGGATCCCTTCACCTGTGTTGCGCTCCGGAGGAGTCGCAATAGGTGAAGGGATCGCGGACGTGCCCGGACCACTGCAGCGACCGGACCTGTGCGCTCACTCGGCCTTCAGTTATATGCGCTCCCTGAGGAGCCGCATATAACTGAAGCGTCCCTGTCAGCACTCAGGCCATCGCAACGCCGACAGTGACTCGGGTATAAGCCGAGGTAGAGTTTTTCAGCTCATTTTTTGGGCTGAAAAACTCGGCTTATACCCGAGTATATACGGTAATGTTGGTCTTGGTATAGTGGGATTTGTTTGGTAGCCGTATGATGGTGATATGTATGGTGAGGTATTTGCCCCTTGTATTATCTACATTATCTAACAGCATGTCCTGGTACATGGTTGGGGTCAGGGAGGGGGGGGGGAGGGGTGGGGGGGCCCCATCCAAAAGTTTGCTTTGGGGCTCTGGCTTCTCTAGTTGCGCCCCGGGTACTAGGGTGAACTCAAAGACCAGCAGTATTTGGACACTGATACATAAGACATGTCCAGAATTGTAATATATTCTAAAAAGCTTATGGGGAAAGTGCTGCAGTGTCCTCTATTGGATGTAGCGTTCCTCAAGTCATATCTAACTCACTGAGCCTTGCAATGTGAAAGGGATTAATATAGCCCTGCCAGTTACTCCATCTGCAGACAGGCATGGTGGGCCCCTTGCCAAGATAGGCAACTAAGAATAGAAGGTCTGGGACTGCTTTTCAGAGAGAAAGACAGAAAGCAAGAATCATGCGAGCTACGTACAGTCATGTACAGTAACTGTATGATGGACTCCAAGAATCAACTCCACTGGTGGGCCCCAATAATCAACTCCACTGGTGGGCCGCAAGAATCAACTCCACTGGTGGGGCCCTCAGAATCAACTCCACTGGTGGGGCCCTCAGAATCAACTCCACTGGTGGGCCACCAAGAATCAACTCCACTGGTGGGCCACCAAGAATCAACTCCACTGGTGGGCCTCCAAGAACCAACTCCACTGGTGGGCCTCCAAGAACCAACTCCACTGGTGGGCCTCCAAGAACCAACTCCACTGGTAGGCCTCCAAGAACCAACTCCGCTGGTGGGCCACCAAGAATCAACTCCGCTGGTGGGCCACCAAGAATCAACTCCTCTGGTGGGCCTCCAAGATCCAACTCCGCTGGTGGGCCTCCAAGATCCAACTCCGCTGGTGGGCCTCCAAGATCCAACTCCGCTGGTGGGCCTCCAAGATCCAACTCCCCTGGTGGGCCTCCAAGATCCAACTCCACTGGTGGGCCTCCAAGAACCAACTCCACTGGTGGGCCACCAAGAATCAACTCCGCTGGTGGGCCACCAAGAATCAACTCCGCTGGTGGGCCTCCAAGATCCAACTCCGCTGGTGGGCCTCCCAGATCCAACTCCACTGGTGGGCCTCCAAGATCCAACTCCGCTGGTGGGCCTCCAAGATCCAACGCCACTGGTGGGCCGCCGAGATCCAACTCCACTGGTGGCTCACAGATCCAACTCCGCTGGTGGGCCTCCCAGAACCAACTCCGCTGGTGGGCCTCCAAGAACCAACTCCGCTGGTGTGCCTCCAAGATCCAACTCCGCTGGTGGGCCTCCAAGATCCAACTCGCTGGTGGCCTCCAAGATCCAACTCCGCTGGTGGGCCTCCAAGATCCAACTCCGCTGGTGGGCCTCCAAAATCCAACTCCGCTGGTGGGCCTCCAAAATCCAACTCCGACTGGTGGGCTCCAAGATCCATACTCCGCTGTGGGCCACATGATCAAACTCCGCTGTGTGGCTCAAGATTCAACTTACGCTGTGGGCCTCCAAGATCCAACTACCGTGGTGGGCCTCCAAGATCCAACTCCGCTGGTTGGGTCCTCCAAGAATCAACCAACCGTCTGGTGGGCTCCAAAATCTAACTCGTCTTTTGGGCCTCCAATATATCAAACTCCACTGGTGGGCCTCCAAGATCCAACTCCGCTGGTGGGCCTCCAAGATCCAACTCCACTGGTGGGCCTCCAAGATCCAACTCCTCTGGTGGGCCTCCGAGATCCAACTCCACTGGTGGGCCTCCGAGATCCAACTCCACTGGTGGGCCTCCGAGATCCAGCTCCACTGGTGGGCCTCCAAGAACCAACTCCACTGGTGAGCCTCCAAGAATCAAAATCGCTGGGGGCCCCCAAGAATCAACTCCGCTGGTGGGCCCCCAAGATCCAACTCCGCTGGGGCCTCCAAATCCAACTCCGCTGGTGGGCCTCCAAATCCAACTCCGCTGGTGGGCCTCCAAGATCCAACTCCCCTGGGGGGCCCCCAGATCCAACTCCGTGGTGGGCCTCCAAGATCCAACTCCGTGGGGGGCCTCCAAGATCCAAAATCCCCTGGTGGGGTCCAAAATCCAAATCCCCGGGGGGCCTCCAAGATCCAACTCCGCGGTGGGCCCCCAAGAATCAACTCCGCTGTGGGCCACCAAGAATAACTCCCCTGGGGGGCCTCCAAGACCAACTGTGGGGGGGCCTCCAAAATCCCAAATCCGTGGTGGGCCCCCAAGATCCAAAATCGCTGGGGGGCCTCCAAAATCCAACTCCCCTGGTGGGCCTCCCAAAATCCAAATCCGCTGGTGGGGGCCCCCAAGACCAAATCCGCGGGGGCCTCCCAAAATCCCCAAACCCCCTGGTGGGGCCCCAAGATCCAACTCCCCTGGTGGGCCTCCAAGATCCAACTCCGTGGTGGGGCCCCAAGATCCAAACCCGCTGGTGGGCCTCAAGATCCAACCCGCTTGTGGGCCTCCAAAATCCAACTCCGCTGGGGGCCTCCAAAATCCCAATCCGCGGTGGGCCCAAGATCCAACTCGCTGGGGGGGCCTCCAAGATCCAACCCCCGTGGTGGCCCCCAAGATCCAACTCCCGGTGGGCCCCCCAAGATCCAAATCCCCTGGTGGGCCCCAAGATCCAATCCGCTGGGGGCCCCCAAGATCCAACTGCTGGGGGGCCTCCAAGATCCAACTCCGTGGTGGGCCTCCAAGATTCCCAACTCTGCTGGTGGGCCTCCAAAAAACAACTCCGCTGTTGGGCCTCCCCAAAATCCAACTTGCTGGTGGGCCCCCAAAAAACCAACTCCCCTGGTGGGCCCCCAAAAAACCAACTCCACTGGGGGGCCCCCAAGATCCAATCCACTGGGGGGCCTCCAAGATCCAACTCCATGGTGGGCCTCAAGTCCCAAAACCCCCCTGGTGGCCTCCGGATCCAAATCCACTGGTGGGGGCCCCCGGGGATCCAATCCCCTGGTGGGCCTCCCAGATCAGCTCCCCTGGTGGGCCTCCAAGAAACCCAAATCCACTGGAGCCTCCAAGAAAACCCAAATCCACTGGTGAGCCTCAAAACCAACCCACTGGGGAGCCTCCAAGAACCAACTCCCTGGGGAGCCCCCAAGAACCAACTCCACTGGGGAGCCCCAAGAAACCCAATCCACTGGTGAGCCTCCAAAAACCAATCCATGGGGGGCCTCCAAAACCAACTTACTGGTAGCCTCCAAGAACCAACTCCACTGGTGGGGGGGGGGGGGGCCCCAAGAACCAACTCCACTGGTGGGCCACCAAGAATCAACTCCACTGGTGGGCCACCAAGAATCAACTCCACTGATGGGCAACCAAGAATGACAGCAAAGTGGTGGTTGGTTACCTAGGGAAGCTTGTGTACACAAGCAGGTGATAAGCAAAATCAAAACAGCAATGTATTTGGTAATAGTCTTAAACTTTAAACATGTAGGCAACATTAAACAATGTGGTGAGAATACCCGTTTAACTTTATTTGTTATGTGTAAATGCCTAAACAAAATACATCAAAAAGGAAAGAAAATACTTGCTTGTTTGATGTGTTTTACAATCGATTTCAATACAATAATTACACTCAGAAAACACATGTTTCTGCGCTAAGAGGTGCCGAAAACTTATGTTTCTTTATGCGGAGCTATTTCATGTACAGAATGCCGCCTATTTCCAATGTCAACAAAGGGACACTTATTAGTAGCATCTATGATATGTTTTTGGTGCAGAATACGCATCAAAAAATGCAATGTGAACACAGCCTTAAACTTCCTTTGGATTCAGATCGGTCTTTCTCCCTACAAAACCTCTTTGCAGGACTGATTTATAGATGTTTTAAATGGCTCCAAAAGTGCATATCTGTTTTAGTCTCCACACTGTGTATTATTTTTGGAGTTGTGTCCTGTTTTGTAGCTTTGAATAGTAAACTATTTTTGTAATCCTACTGAAAAATTCTAGGGAATGCAAAGGGGGTGTAAAAAAACCATGAATAAGTAACTATTTAACATGAAGGGTCGGTGGACTATTAGAAAGAACTGTCTTCTCTTTCTTTTGGTAGCAGCAAGGGTCCTGATCCCAAGACTTTGGAGATCCACCATAACTCCGTCCATCACATCCTGGTTTAGGGAGATCTTCCATCTACAGAGAATGGAGGAACTCAGAGCAGATAATACTCACCTCCTCGACAAGCACAATAGGACATGGAGGGATTGGGTCTCCTTCACATCTTCCCCTGAATACTTCAACCTCATATAAGACCTTTTTTGTATCCTTTGGGATCTTTCCTCTGACTAGATATAGAATGAAGTTGCTGGGCCTGGGGGTCCTCCGCGGGACAGGCATAATTGGTAGCACTTAGGGCCACATGTATGAAACTGTTTAGGTCCAAAACTCACTCTTTTGCCCATAGTAACCTATGGGCAAAAAAGTGAGTTTTAGACCTAAACAGGTTCATACATGTGGCCCAAAGTTTTCTTTTTCTGGTTTAATGTAAGTTTGTATCTGATGATATGCTTCAGTTCGGACTAATCTTATTACAGATCTGTACACTACGATCACAATAATAGTACATTTTTGGTATAACTTTTTGCTGTTAGGTTACCAATCCAGGAGCATTGTGTTATTTCATGAGGTTATATTAAGCCATTTGAAAAAGTTAATAGAAATTTCTATGTTTATTCTATTAGATGTGAATTACAGAAAGGACTGTTGCTTTATTTCTATTTTCTCTTGTACTGCTGATTGCATTTATTAATAAAATCACTTAATGAATTTTTTAAAAAAGTGTCTTTTCCAGAAACAATACCACCTATGTCTAGTATCGCCGCTCAGTCCTATTAACTTTAACTGTTAGAGAAATAACTGATTTATTTTTAGAGAAGGTTTCAGCGCTTTATCTGATAATGATTTACACTTAATAAAAATGATTTTTTTTATTCATACTCCATGCCGCACGGTGCTGAGCGCCGAGATTTCAGTGCGCCGCTCTCTCCATAGACTACAATGGGAGAAGTAGCTCGCGCTCTGATTGGCTGGGATAGCCAAGTGCCCGCTAGCTCAGCCAATCAGCTCTTTTCTGTGTTTTTACTGTATTTTGAACTGTCCCGCCTTTGATTTTGATTGGTCAATAGTTCTCCATAGGTTATAATGGGACACTGTCGCTCCTATTCTGATTGGTCAATACTCCTCCATAGGATATAATGGGTCTTTGTCGCTCCTATTCTGATTGGCTGGCTTCTGCCGACCAATGAGAAGCGCTTCAACAATTTGAATTACTGTATTTCCCGGCAATTCTCTCTATTGCAATTCCTATGTAGCGCCGGTCTCGGCGACAAACGCGTTGTTAGGGATTTAAGTGCTTTATTTTTAAAGAAGGTTTCAGCGCTTTATCTGATAGTTTTACATTAATAAAAAATTATTTTTTTATTCATACTCCATGCCGCACGGCTCTGAGCGCCGAGATTGCATTGCGCCGATCTCTCCATAGACTACAATGGGAGAAGTAGCTCGCGCTCTGATTGGCTGGGATAGCCAAGCCCCCACCGCATTAAACAATCAGCTCTAATCTGCCTTTTTACGTAAATATGAACTGTCCCGCCTTGGATTTTGATTGGTTCAAAATTCTCCATAGGCTATAATGGGTCTTTGTCGCTCCTATTCTGATTGGCCTAGATAGCCAAGCCCCCGCTAGCTCAGCCAATCAGCTCTTTTCTGCATTTTTACTGTATTTTGAACTGTCCCGCCGTCGATTCTGATTGGTCAATCGTTCTCCATAGGTTTTAATGGTTCACTGTCGCTCCTATTCTGATTGGCCGGTTTATGCCGGCCAATGAGAATAGCTTTCAGAATTTGAATTACTGTATTTCCCGGCAATTTCCAATATCCGATTTCTTGATATTGTGCCGTTCTAGATTTTTGGAAAGTGTTTTTTTTTTTTTAATTATGTTTATTTTTGAGGTTCAGCTCTTTTCTGACACTGTTTTCCGCCTTTATAAAGGCAATTTTTTCGGATTCATACTCCATGCTGCACGGAGCGCAGCGCCGAGCTTTCTGTCGCGATCTTCTATCTGTTTCCTCGCATGTTCCGATCCTGCTTCACTTCGCCGCCGCCGGAGCATTTAGACCAGAATCAACCAGTTCTGCCTGTCGGAGCTGCCGAGCACTGCACTGCGCCTCGCTTTGCCGACTCGCGATCGCCCACACCGCGCCCACTGCCCGCCCCTTCATGCGGGGCGCAGCTGAAAGTGGCGAACGCTGCGCCTAACACCGCATCCCTGCGTCCGATAGGGGGATTCGGGCCGGGAGGCGCAGTATACGCCAAAAAACAGGCGTAAAGCCCGATCATACATGTCGCCCTTGGTATTTTGGTCACCGAAAACATAGGGCGACATGTCCCAAAAAGCCAACGCCAGTTTTTTGGTAAATTTTGCGCCCAAAACCACTTTTGACGCCATATTCTTGTTGTAAATGGACTGTCGTACACCAAAACTAGGCGCATTATACGCCGGGCACGACACTTTGTAATGCGCCTAAATATGCTGCACTATGCGCCCCCCATCGCGAAATGCGCCTATTGAGGCGCATTACATATGTTATGCGCCTCCATCGGGCAATGAGCCTCGATAGGCGCTTTACATATACTACCAATGATATGCTATGCACCGCGAGTTGCGCAATGCGCCTTTTTTGACGCGATGCGCCTTTTTAGGCACATTAAAGTGTACCTGATGCCAGATTTTAGAAAGTATCGGACTTTCAGGCGCACTTTACACAGATTTAATGCGCCTAAAACTGGCATGGATACGCCACTTTTTGGACATGTCGCCCTTAGTATTTTAATAGTGCACCTTAGCTAAGAGGTACTGCTTTCTATCTGCTGGAGCTCTGCTTCTTTAGATTGCCTGAACCGACACAAGCCCATCACTGGTTCACCACTTAGAGCGTCATGTATGACGGGGCTGCTGCAGTTTTCTGGTGTACTTTAAAGGGGTTGTCTCACTACATTGATTCTTCTTACCTTAGTACTGTTTTCTCTGTTTCATTTCTGAATTCAGGGGTAGTTTACTGGCTACTACTGGCCTGTAATGACGAACTGCTGAGGACACCAGGTCTGTAGCTATGGCGACCAGCAATGGTAGCCTATCAGGAGAGAGTGAAGAGGTCTGTAGCTATAGCAACCTGAGGAGCTGATGCAGCCCATACAAGAGGGGATATCTAGGAATAGGTAGGACACTGTTAATGGACACTTATTGCAAAGGGACTTGTTTTTATAAGATCTTTAACCTGAAAATCAATCCTTGTAGTGAGAGAAACCGTTTGAGCCAAAAAGAATGTATGAACAGGTGCTCTCAAAACTTTCTTTGCCTTTCTAATGTTCCAAATACACTTTTTAATGCGCCAAAGTTTTGGGGTGTTGTGGGGGCGTCGCACCACATTCTTAGAAGTGGATACATTTACGATTCTTTGAAAACGTAGGCGCATTAGGCTGTGTTTACACGGCAAAGACCAAATATTGGTCTGATTTCAAGATTGGAATTTGGTATTTTTTTGGCATGCAGGGGGGTGGCTTTTGTCTGTGGTGTGTGGATTCAAGCCATTCCCATTCACACCCACATGTTCATGTTCTGCCCGAAAAGCGGGCGAAAGAATGAACATGTTCTAAGTTTTTCATTACGCCGGCGGTGTCACAAAGCATCCGGAGGAAAATCCGTGCAGTGGGGGCTGCTGCACAGATTTTCTATTGAAGTCTATGTGGGAGCGCTGCTTGTCGGCTTTCAGACTGTTTCTAAAACCGCAAACCGTCTGAAAAACTGACAAATAACCTGCGCCGTGGGGACAAACCCTTATAGTTAGAATGGCCAGACCATGGTAAAGGTGGTGCCTGAGCCAGACTTGTGGTATTGGCTCTACACTGCCCTGTATGCAGGGCTGCCAACAGAAATTTCAGGGCCCCATACAGCTGAAGCACCTGTCCCCCCCCCCGTTAAACCCCGCCCCCAGCAACCTGATCGCCCCGCCCCCAGCAAAAAAAAAAAAAAAAAAACCGGCCTCTAGGATATAAATGCGCCCATTTTACCACATAATACAGTCTGCAAAAAAGAACGTATTGTGTAGTACACCTTTACCAAGAGAGTCCCCATATCTGTCTGTCTCACATAACATAGACACAGCGATAAGAAGCTCCATCCATAATCCCCTCCACCCACATACAATATCCCCCTCCACCACCAACATACAATATCCCCCTCCACCCACATACAATATCCCCCCCCAAACCCACATACAATACCCCCCTTCCACCCACATACAATACCCCCCTCCACCCACATACAATATCCCCTCCACCCACATACAATATCCCCCCTCCAACCACATACAATATCCCCCTCCACCCACATACACTATCCCCCTCCCCCCACATAAAATATCCCCCTCCACCCACATACAATATCCCCCTCCACCCACATACAATATCCCCCTCCACCCACATACAATATCCCCCTCCATCCACATACAATATCCCCCTCCACCCACATACAATATCCCCCTCCACCCACATACAATATCTCCCTCCACCCCAATACAATATCCCCCTCCACCCACATACAATATCCCCCTCCACCCACATACAATATCCCCCTCCACCCACATACAATATCCCCCTCCACCCACATAAAATATCTCCCTCCACCCACATACAATATCCCCCTCCACCCACATACAATATCCCCCTCCACCCACATACAATATCCCCCTCCACCCACATACAATATCCCCCTCCACCCACATACAATATCCCCCCTCCCCCCCACATACAATATCCCCTCCACCCACATACAATATCCCCCTCCACCCACATACAATATCCCCCCTCCACCCACATACAATATCCCCCCCACCAGCCCACATACAATATCCCCCTCCACCCACATACAATATCCCCCCACCCACATACAATATCCCCCTCCATCCACATACATATCCCCCTCCCCCCACATACAATATCCTCTTCCACCCACATACAATATCCCCCTCCACCCACATACAATATCTCCCTCCACCCACATACAATATCCCCCTCCACGTTTCCCTTGGTCACGCACCTCACCACCTTCTAAAATAAACACCAGCAAGAAAGTAAAAGTGTAACTCCTATCACAGGGTCAGGTGTTCTCTCACTCTTACAATCAGGGACACATGTATGCTACATGTACGCTGCCACTATACCAGCGCAGATATAACCTACAACACCGCCATATAGAGACCACATATTGATCCAACACCAGCTTGGGGCACATCACATTACAGTGAATACAGCACTGATCCAGTAAAGTAGTAAAATAACCCCTGAAATCAGGGTCTCACCGGAGACGTCCTATCTGATGAGTCTTTCTCTTTCCCTTCTCTTCTGCATCCGTTCCACACCGCCATGATGACTTGTCCCGGCCACAACTCATCCCTGTAGAAATTACACACAAATATCTTAGAATCCTCAATTTTCAAGCATTTCTTCACCTATTCCCACCTCTGTACAAACTACCCAGGGGTGAGAGAGCGGGTACAGGCCATGACTTAGAGGCCTAGTATCCTAAGGGGTTGGAGGGTGGGAAGAGGACTAACCCCCTGGAGATAATGCTACAACTATGGACTGCTGCCCTCTTAATTATATTACCAGGTTGGTAGTCAAGACCCTAGGTAGGTAGGCAAATGGGCAGGGGAATTAGACAGGCCCTTATTTAGGTAGGTAGACCCCCACCGGATAGGTTGGTAGGCCAGCCCCAGGTAGGTTGGTGGGTACCTAGCCACGAGTCCCCTTTAGGTTGTAGGCGGTCAGGGCCCCCTTTATGTTTAGGTAGAGCCAGGGCCCCCTTTATGTTTAGGTAGAGCCAGGGCCCCCTTTAGCATTAGGTAGAGTCAGGGCCCCCTTTAGCGTTAGGTAGAGTCAGGGCCCCCTTTAGCGTTTGGTAGAGTCAGGGCCCCCTTTAGCGTTTGGTAGAGTCAGGGCCCCCTTTAGCGTTAACTAGGTAAACCAGGGCCCCCTTTTGAGATAGCTTTGGTAGCCAGGGCCCCCTTTAGGGATAGCCAGGTAGCCAGGGCCCCCTTTAGGGATAGCCAGGTAGCCACAGCACCCTTTAGAGATATCTAGGTAGCCAAGGCCCCCTTTAGGGATAGCCAGGTAGCCAGGGCCCCCGTTAGAGATAGCTTGGTAGCCAGGGCCCCCCTTTAGGGATAGCTTGGTCGCCAGGGCCCCCTTTAGGGATAGCCAGGTAGCCAGGGCCCCCTTTAGGGATAGCTAGGTAGCCAGGGCCCCCTTTAGGGATAGCTAGGTAGCCAGGACCCCCTTTAGGAATAGCTAGGTAGCCAGGGCCCCCTTTAGGAATAGCTAGGTAGCCAGGGCCCCCTTTAGGAATAGCAGGTACCAGGGCCCCCTTAAGTTATAGCCAGGTACCAGGGTCCCCTTTTAGTTATAGCCAGGTAGCCAGGGCCCCCTTTAGTTATAGCCAGGGCCCCCGTTAGTTATAGCCAGGTAGCCAGGGCCCCCTTTAGTTATGGCCATGTAGCCAGGGCCTCCTTTAGTGTTAGCCAGGTAGCCAGGGCCCCCTTTAATGTTAGCCAGGGAGCCAGGGCCCCCTTTAGTTATAGCCAGGTAGCCAGGGCCCCCTTTAGTTATAGCCAGGTAGCCAGGGCCCCCTTTAGGGACAGCCAGGGCCCCCTGTATGTATAGCCAGGTAGCCAGGGCCCCCTGTAGTTATAGCCAGGTAGCCAGCGCCCCCTTTAGTTATAGCCGGTAGACAGGGCCCCCTTAGTTAAGCCCCGGGAGACAGGGCCCCCTTTAGTTATAGCCAGGTAGCCAGGGCCCCCTTTAGTGTTAGCCAGGTAGCCAGGGCCCCCTTCCTTATATATACAAAAAAAAAACAACAAAACAACCACTTACCTCGCACCCGCTCCTGCTCTCGGCAGCTCCGATCTCCCCGCCGGCCTCTACTGGCGCCCTGCATAGGCGGCGCGGTGAAGTGACGTCACTGCGCCACCTATGTCAGCAGTAGGGGCCGGCGCCTGGCAGGCTGAAGGCCTAATGCCTACAGCCTGCCCGAGCGGTCGGCGGAGCGCAGCACTAGTGGCGCTGTGCTGTGCTCCGCTGACACCGCGCCGCCCCGGGAGTCGGGGACATTAGTCCCCAACTCCCGGGCCGGTCTCTGGGCGCTTGGGACGCAGGGACCGGGCGCTCAGTGACCGGATGCGCGGCCGGGCCCCGGGGAGCCCGTGGGCCAGGCTGAGCCTGGTTCGGCGGCAGCGCAGCCGGGCCCCGCTCTGTCATGAGGAATAAGGGGCCTTGTTCCACCGAGCCCCATACAGGAGTACTGACTGTACCCCCTATATGGCGGCCCTGCCTGTATGTATGACCTGCAGAAGAACAGCCAGACCAGGGTAAGTGGTGCCTGAGGCAGACTTGTGGTATTGGCTCTACACTGCCCTGTATGTATGACCTGCGAAGAACAGCCAGACCAGGGTAAAGGTGGTGCCTGACCATACTTGTGGTATTGTCTCTACACTGCCCTGGATGTATGACCTGTTGAGGAACAGCCAGACCAGGGTAGAGGTGGTGCCTAAGCCAGACTTGTGGTATTGGCTCTACACTGCCCTGTATGTATGACCTGCAGAAGAACAGCCAGACCAGGGTAAAGGTGGTGCCTGAGCCAGACTTGTGGTATTGGCTCTACACATGCCCTGTATGTATGACCTGCAGAAGAACAGACCAGGGTAAAGGTGGTGCCTGAGCCAGACTTGTGGTATTGGCCCTACACTGCCCTGTATGTATGACCTGCAGAAGAACAGACCAGGGTAAAGGTGGTGCCTGAGCCAGACTTGTGGTATTTGCTCTACACATCCTGTATGTATGACCTGCAGAAGAACAACCAGGGTAAAGGTGGTGCCTGAGCCAGAAATTGTGGTATTGGCTCTACACTGCCCTGTATGTATGACCTGCAGAAGAACAGACCAGGGTAAAGGTGGTGCCTGAGCCAACTTGGGTATTGGCTCTAAAACTGCCCTGTATGTAGAACCTGCAGAAGAACAGACCAGGTTAAAGGTTGTCCTGAGCTAGACTTGTGGGAAATTGGCTCTACACCGCCTGTATGTATGACCTGCAGAAGAAAAAGCCTTACCAGGGTAAAGGGGGTGCCTGAGCCAGACTTGTGGTATTGGCTATACACTGCCCTGTAAAGTATGACCTGCAGAAGAACAGACCAGGGTAAAGTGGTGCCTTTAGCCAGACTTGTGGTATTGGCTCTACACTGCCCTGATGTATGACCTGCAGAAGAACAGACCAGGGGAAAGGTGGTGCCTGAGCCAGACTTGTGGTATTGCCTCTACAAATGTCCTGTATGTATGACCTGCAGAAGAACAGCCAGACCAGGGTAAAGGGTGGCCTGAGCCAGACTTGTGGTATTGGCTCTACACTGCCCTGTATGTATGACCTGCAGAAGAACAGACCAGGGTAAAGGTGGGGCCCCGAGCCAGACTTGTGGGATTGGCTCTACACTGCCCCTGTATGTATGATCTGCAGAAGAACCCGACCAGGGTAAAGGGGGTGCCTGAGCCAGACTTGTGGTATTGGTCTTCCCACACTGCCCTGTAAAGTATGACCTGCAGAAGAACAGCCAGACCAGGGTAAAGGTTTGGTGCCTGAGCCAGACTTGTGGTATTGGGGTCTACACTGCCCTGTATGTATGACCTGCAGAAGAACAGACCAGGTAAAGGTGGTGCCTGAGCCAGACTTGTGGGATTGGCTCTACACTGCCCTGTATGTATGACCTGCAGAAGAACAGCCCAGGGGAAAGGTGGTGCCTGAGCCAGACTTGTGGGGTTGGCTCTACACTGCCCTGTATGTAGGACCGCAGAAGAACAGCCGGACCAGGGGAAAGGTGGTGCCTGAGCCAGACTTGTGGTATTGGCTCTACACTGCCCTGTATGTATGACCTGCAGAAGAACAGCCAGACCAGGGTAAAGGTGGTGCCTGAGCCAGACTTGTGGTATTTGGGCCCACAATGCCCTGTAAAGTATGAAACCCGCAGAAGAACAGCCAGACCAGGTAAAGGTGGTGCCTGAGCGAGACTTCGGTGATTAGCTCTACACTGCCCTGTATGTATGACCTGCAGAAGAACAGACCAGGTAAAAAGGGGGTGCCTGAGCCAGACTTGTGGTACTGGCTCTACACTGCCCTGTATGTATGACCCGTAGAAGAACAGACCAGGGTAAAGGTGGTGCCTGAGCCAGACTTGTGGTTAGGCTTTTACACTGCCCTGTAAAGTATGACCTGCAGAAGAACAGACCAAGGTAAAGGTGGTGCCTGAGCCGACTTGTGTACTGGCTCTACACTGCCCTGTATGTATACCTGCAGAAGAACAGCCAGACCAGGGTAAAGGTGGTGCCTGAGCCAGACTTGTGGTATTGGCTCTACACTGCCCTGTATGTATGACCTGCAGAAGAGCAGCTTCATACATTCTGCCGCATTCTATACTTAAAGTGATTTAGAACTGGCCTGTCAGCACCAGGATTCATACATGTCACCCTAAGTCAATGCATAAAGAGCTGATTTTTATTACGAAGAAATTATAAAGTATTTTTAAAGGAACTCATAAGCTACTTTAGACTGCACGGACAACAGGCTGCACCAAATAGCTGCAGGTCAACCAGTCCCAACCATAACCCTGAACAGTGCAGCATTTTATGGTAAAATACCAGTGAAGTTGGGTCGGGTACAGAGAGGTGGCCACAGCTAGGAAGATTGATTCCATTTTGCAACTTCTCCATGCCCCCTCATCTCTCCCGGCCATGGTGGCTTCTCCCCATCCTCAGCCCAATTTCACTGAGTGCTTTAGCCGAAAATGCCGCAGCGTATCAGGGTAAAACCCACACGTTTTAGACTGGGCAAGCTACAGTTATTTCGTGCCACCAGCCATTTAGAGATCATAAAGTAGCTGACAGGTTGGACTTTGGGTGGGGATAGAGGGGTCCCAGTCTGCACTTTACATGCTACCTCTATTTCTAGGGAATATTCATCTCTAGCAGATCTTGGCAAGGTGTAACCAGGAAGATACCGTAGACGTTCTCCCGCCTGGTAATCATCTTCTAAATTCCCCTTTTGTTCCCCTCCCATTTCTACAGAATTATATTAAGCTTTTCTTAAGTTATCAGAGCCTCCAAACTTCCTCAATGTCATGTTCATGTCACATTGTAGTCACCGCAAGAATTCTCATGAAGCGGCAAAGTGTTATCTGTGGTTGGCATTCACCTTATCACATTGTTTTATAAGGCAGATATACGGAAAAAGCCTTTCTCTTTCATTAATAGCAATAGTGCAATTCAGTGTCGTTCATAAAAGTCCCCCAACCTGTAGCAAATATTGAGGTGGGCCGCTATGATGGAGTCAGCTTTTACCAACCAAAAGATGGGCCTTTCCTTGACCCAGAGCCAGTTCCCTAGATTTTTTTTTTCTTGCTAAAAATCGCATCTACTTGCATACCTCCCACACGTCCCTCTTTAAGTGACAGTCCTAATTTTTGACCCAAATCCCCCTGTCCCTCTTGATAAACTTCCACTAATAAGTTTTCTACATTGTTCCCAAAGAAAGTGTCCCTTTTCCCTGACTGCATTCTAGGCTACAATTTATGTTTTTTGAAGGTGTAATCTATTACTTAAAAATAAACTTATCAGTCATTCGGGGATGATTGAAAATAGAGGGAAAAACCCAAAATGCACCTTTTGAAGGCGTTTTCTCACTACAAAGATTTGCTTTCAAAATGAAGGGATAGTTAAATAAAGACTTTCTAAATACATTGGTCAGTAGATTTTACTTTAGTCATGAGATAAGAGACATTTTATGTGCTCTGAGTGTACACAGGCTTCTATGTTACCTGATTCCCTGTCCATAACTGATTAGAGCAGAGAGCTTAGAGCAGGGAGTGAGGTCACCCTATGGATGGACTGAGTGAGCTCCGGAGCAAACTAATCATCTCTAAAAAGATTACCATACCAAATTGTTTTCAGTCCTCACACTACATTACCTTGGTTTTTCTGAAAGAGTAACATCTCCTACATTGAAAGTGTAACCTCAGCTACTTACAGAGACCTAGATATCAATCACGCTGTAGAACCATCCATCCAAAGGAACAAGTGAGGAAAAAACGCTTGTTCCTCACCGTGAGGAAACCCTTTAACCAATTCGGTCAGTGACGCTCCTTTGTAATGGGGCCTGGCAGAGACATTCCATCCATTGTCACATGACCCTTAGAAAATTTATAGGCCGCAGCAGTCTCTTCCTGGATATACAGCATAACTGCTAAGGACTGTGATCAGCTGTAGCATCATTTGAGCACTGTATGTAACACCTTCAGCGGGCGCACCGGGACCAGTGGCGGTGTAGGAGCAAATGGGTTTGACAGATTTGATATTTTTTTCTATTTTCAATCAAACCCTTTTCTGCTTTTTGAACTATAACAATGTCTGTATTCAAATAATTTCATGTTAAATCATAAAGGAAAGCCACAGAAGTGTATAGCTATACATGAAAAATATTGATTTTCCTCTCATTGAAGCATAAGCATCCAAAAACTTAAGATATATGCACTTGAGGGGCACAGTCATCACATAGTCCTTGAGATTGAAGCTAACCAGGATTGGTTATATTTTCTTCCATGGACCTACATAGCAGCTGCATGGTCTCTTGCTGTGTTATATAAGCCCTTATTGTGGGGCCACATGAGCGGACGGCCTCATGCTCCCGTAACCCCACGCCCATGCGGTGCCTAAGTTTGCTGGTTATTATATTTACTATTTTGCCATAGGCAAACTTAAACTCTATCATTTTCACTGTTAAAAAATAAAACGTAACTTTATTATACTAACCTTTAACCTTATACACACATTTAAAAAACCCGATCTCTAACCTCATCATTTAACCCTTTTTTCTTCTGAAAGAGGGAATAACTCCCTTTCTATATCAAGTCTGGTGGAACCCCACCTATAACAGGAGAGCCTTATATCTATAGCAAAGTACTAGCTTCAGTAATGGATCCCAAGCCAACTACTTAGGCAGTCGTCCCTAATCTCATAGACACAGAACAAATAAGGCCCCCTTGTGACACCCCTGCATCAGGTGACACTTGTAGACAGAGGTGAGAAATCACAATTTAAAACGTCATGTCTGACCTCCCCAACATGTTTTGCCAGCTAACCTGGCTTCATCAGGGGTTCAAGGTCCGATAACCCCTGATGAAGCCAGGTTAGCTGGCGAAACATGTCGGCGAGGTCAGATATGACGTTTTAAATTGTGATCTCTCACCTCTGTCTACAAGTGTCACCTGCTGCAGGTGTCACAAGGGGGCCTTATTTGTTCTGTGTCTATGAGATTAGGGACGACTGCCCAAGTAGTTGGCTTGGGATCCCTTACTGAAGCTAGTACTTTGCTATAGATATAAGGCTCCCCTGTTAGTAGGTGGGGTTCCACCAGACTTGATAATAGAAAGGGAGTTATTCCCTCTCTCAGAAGCAAAAAGGGTTAAATGATGAGGTTAGAGATCAGGTTTTTAAATAGTGTGTATAGAGGTTAAGAGTTAGATATAAAAAAAAGTTACGTTTTAGTGTTTAACAGATAGAACTGATAGAGTTTAAGTTTGCCTATGGCAAAATAGTAAATATAGTGATCAAAAGTCACTCTTTGTTCTCTTGCGAGATTCCCAATTTTTTGGAGATTATGTGATAAGTTTGCTGGTATCTCATGTTTATTTAAATAAGAAATTTAAAGAAGGAGAAACCATACATTTTTTTGTTTCTCTAACAACCTCTACAAACCTTAAAGGGGTTGTCTCACTACAAGGATTGATTTTTATATTAAAGATCTTGCAAAAACAAGTCACTTTGCAATATGTGTCCATTAACAGTGTCCTACTTATTCCTAGATATCCCCTCTTGTATTGGCTGCATCAGTTCCTCAGGTCGCTATAGCTACAGACCTGTTCTCTCTCTCCTGATAGGCAGTCAGCAGTGGTTGCTATAGCTACAGACCTGTTCAATCTCTCCTGATAGGCTGCCAGCACTGGTTGCTACAGACCTGTTCAATCTCTCCTGATAGGCTGCCAGCAGTGGTTGCTATAACTTCAGACCTGTTTGATCTATCCTGATAGGCTGCCAGCACTGGTTGCTATAGCTACATACATGTTCCATCTCTCATGATAGGCTGCCAGCACTGGTTGCTATAGCTACAGACCTGTTCAATCTCTCATGATAGGCTGCCAGCACTGGTTGCTATAGCTACAGACCTGTTCAATCTGTCATGATAGGCTGACAGCACTGGTTGCTATAGCTACAGACCTGGCT
>JAODAL010057105.1:0-22885 GCA_025379985.1 Phyllomedusa bahiana
ATCTTCCACTGGTGGCCCCAAAAATCACTCCCTGGTGGCCCAAGAATCATCAATGGTGGCCCCAAAAATCCTTTCCATGGTGGCCCAAAATCATCTCACGGGGCCCCAAGAATCACCTCCCCTGGTGGCCCCACGAATCATCTCCACTGGTCGCCCCAAGAATCACCTCCACTGGTGGCCCCAAGAATCATCTCCACTGGTGGCCCCAAGAATCATCTCCACTGGTGGGCCCCAAGAATCACCTCCACTGGTGGCCCCAATAATCATCTCCCCTGGTGGCCCCAAGAATCATCTCCACTGGTGGCCCCAAGAATCAACTCCACTTGTGGGCCCAGGCTACTACCACTTTTCCATCTTGTGCCGATCCCACCTCCAATCCATAAGCAGAAAAAAATGCAGCAAAAATAGGCGGGGTTCATCGTGTTGTGACCTCTCCCTATAGACTCCTGCGTTAGTCGCTGACCGGTCAGGAGCTGGACACCCGGCGCTGGCAGACGCCCTAATTCATTCCAGAAGCCGCGGCTCCTGTGTTCGGCCTCAGCCCCCGGGACAGGACGTTCCCTCTGTGCTTTATCTCCTGGATCCTTGATGCTTCACAAGAGGGATTCAGTGAGGATGCGCTCCCACCGCGTCCCCCACCCCATATGTCTATGGCAATGCGCCCAAAATCCGCCCTGTAACTACGGTAATTATAGCTCTCATAGAGCACTAGAGTTATTGTGCCGCCCTCCCATTCCTCTGTGCCACCCGTCCAATCCTCTGTGCCGCCCTCCCATTCCTCTGTGCCACCCGTCCAATCCTCTGTGCCACCCGTCCAATCCTCTGTGCCACCCTCCCGATCCTCTGTGCCACCCGTCCACTCCTCTGTGCCGCCCGTCCAATCCTCTGTGCCGCCCTCCCATTCCTCTGTGCCACCCGTCCAATCCTCTGTGCCACCCATCCAATCCTCTGTGCCACCCTCCCGCGCCTCTGTGCCACCCTCCTGCTCCTCTGTGCCACCCGTCCAATCCTCTGTGCCGCCCTCCCATTCCTCTGTGCCACCCGTCCAATCCTCTGTGCCACCCTCCGCTCCTCTGTGCCACCCGTCCAAGCCTCTGTGCCGCCTTCCCGCTCCTCTGTGCCACCCGTCCAATCCTCTGTGCCACCCTCCCGCTCCTCTGTGCCACCCGTCCAATCCTCTGTGCCGCCTGCCGCTCCTCTGTGCCACCCGTCCAATCCTCTGTGCCGCACGCCGCTCCTCATGCCGCCTGCCACTCCTCATGCTACCTGCCCGCTCCTCTTTGCCGCCCGCAGCTCCTCTGTGCCGCCCACCGCTCATCCGTCCGCCCGCCGCTACGCTCTGCTGCCCACCGCTCCGCATGCCACTTGCCCGCTCTTCTGTGCCGCCCACCGCTCCTCGGTGCCGGCCGCTGCTCCACTGTGCCGCCCGCCCACTCCTCTGTGCCACCCGCTCCTCTGTGCCTCCCGCCGCTCCTCTGTGCCGTCGCCCGCTCCTCTGTGTTGCCCACTGCTCCTCTGTGCCGCCCGCTGCTCCTCTGTGCCGCCCACCGCTCCTCATGCCGCCCGCTCCGCTGTGCCTCCCGCCGCTCCTCTGTGCCGTCGCCCGCTCTTCTGTGCTGCCCACCGCCCCTCTCTGCCGCCCGCTGCTCCTCTGTGCCACCCTCCCGCTCCTCTGTGCCACCCCTCCAATCCTCTGTGCTGCCTGCCGCTCCTCTGTGCCACCCGTCCAATCCTCTGTGCCTCCTTCCCGCTCCTCTGTGCCACCCGTCCTATCATCTGTGCCGCCTGCTGCTCCTCTGTGCCACCCGTCCAATCCTCTGTGCCGCCTGCTGCTCCTCTGTGCCACCCGTCCAATCCTCTGTGCCGCCCTCCCGCTCCTCTGTGCCTCCTCGTCCGCTCCTCTGTGCCGCCTCCTCCGCTCCTCTGTGCCGCCTCCTCCGCTCCTCTGTGCCGCCTCCTCCGCTCCTCTGTGCCGCCTCCTCCGCTCCTCTGTGCCACCCTCCCGCTCCTCTGTGCCACCCGTCCAATCCTCTGTGCCGCCTGCTGCTCCTCTGTGCCACCCGTCCAAACCTCTGTGCCGCCTGCTGCTCCTCTGTGCCACCCGTCCAATCGTCTGTGCCACCTGCTGCTCCTCTGTGCCACCCAACCAAACCACTGTGCCGCCCGTCCAATCCTCTGTGCCGCCCTCCTGCTCCTCTGTGCCACTCGTCCAATCCTCTGTGCTGCCTACCGCTCCTCTGTGCCGCCTGCCGCCCCTCTCTGCCGCCTGCCGCTCATCTGTGCTGCCGTCCTGCTCCCTTTGCCGCCCGCCGCTCCTCTGTGCCGCCCACCGCCCCTCTCTGCCGCCCGCTGCTCCTCTGTGCCGCCCTCCCGCTCCTCTTTGCCTCACGTCCAATCCTCTGTGCCGCCCGTCCAATCCTCTGTGCCGCCCTCCCGCTCCTCTGTGTCACCCGTCCAATCCTCTGTGCTGCCCACCCGCTCCTTTGTGCCGCCCTCCCGCTCCGGTGTGCCGCCCTCCCGCTCCTCTGTGCCACCAGTCCAATCCTCTGTGCCGCCTGCTGCTCCTCTGTGCCCCCCGTCCAATCCTCTGTGCCGTCTGCCACTCCTCTGTGCCACCCGTCCAATCCTCTGTGCCGTCTGCTGCTCCTCTGTGCCGGCCTCCCGCTCCTCTGTGCCACCCGTCCAATCCTCTGTGCCGCCTGCCGCTCCTCTGTGCCACCCGTCCAATCCTCTGTGCCGCCTCCCGCTCCTCTGTGCCACCCGTCCAATCCTCTGTGCTGCCCACCCGCTCCTTTGTGCCACCCTCCCGCTCCTCTGTGCCACCAGTCCAATCCTCTGTGCCGCCCTCCCGCTCCTTTGTGCCGCCCTCCCGCTCCTCTGTGCCGCCCGCCTGCTCCTCTGTGCCGCCCGTTGCTCCTCTTTGCTGCCCACCGCTCCTCATGCCGCCTGTCCGCTCCTCTGTGCCGGCCTCCGCTACTCTGTGCCGCCTGCCACTCCTCATGCTACCTGCCCGCTCCTCTGTGCCACCCACTGCTCCTCTGTGCTGCCCACCGCTCCTCCTGCCGCCCGCCGCTCCTCTGTGCTGCCCACCGCTCCGTATGCCACTTGCCCGCTCCTCTGTGCCGCACACCGCTCCTCAGGCCGCCCGCCCGCTCCTGTGCTGCCCGCTGCTCCTCTGTGCCGCCCGCTGCTCCACTGTGCCGCCCGCCCGCTCCTCTGTGCCACCCGCTCCTCTGTGCCTCCCGCTCCTCTGTGCTGCCAACTGTTCCTCATGCCGCCTGCCCGCTCCTCTGTGCCACCCGCTCCTCTGTGCCTCCCGCTCCTCTGTGCTGCCAACTGTTCCTCATGCCGCCTGCCCGCTCCTCTGTGCCACCCGCTCCTCTGTGCCTCCCGCTCCTCTGTGCTGCCAACTGTTCCTCATGCCGCCTGCCCGCTCCTCTGTGCCGCCCACCGCTCCTCATGCCGCCCGCTCCTCAAAGCCTCCCGCGGCTCCTCTGTGCCTCCCGCCGCTCCACAGTGCCGCCCACCTACTCCTCTGTGCAGCCCGCCCGCCCCTCTGTGCCTCCCGCCACTCCTCTGTGCCGCCCGCCCGCGCCTCTGTGCCTCCCGCCGCTCCTCTGTGCCTCCCGCCGCTCCGCTGTGCCTCCTCCCGCTCCTCTGTGCCTCCCGCAGCTCCTCTGTGCCGCCCTCCCGCTCCTCTGTGCCTCCCGCCGCTCCTCTGTGCCGCCCGCTGCTCCTCTGTGCCTCCCGTCGCTCCTCTGTGCCTCCCGCTGCTCCTCTGTGCCGCCTGCCCGCCACTCCTCGTGCCCCTGCCCCCCCTTTCCCCTGTGCCTCCCCCCCGCTCCTCTTGCCCGCCCCCCCGCCCTCTATGCCGCCCCGCCCGTGCTCCTCTGTGCCTCCCGCCGTCCTTGTGCCGCCCCCCCCGCTCCCGTGCCTCCCGCCGTCCTCGTGCCTTCCGCCGTCCCCCTGTGCCTTCCGCCCCTCCCTTTTTCTGCCTGCCCCTCGCTCCCTCTGTCCTCCCGTGTCCCTTGCCCCCTGCCCCCTCCCTTTGCTCCCCTCTCGCTGCTCCTCTGTGCCTCCCGCCGCTCCTCTGTGCCGCCCGCCCACTCCTCTGTGCCGCCCTCCCGCTCCTCTGTGCCGCCCGCTGCTCCTCTGTGCCGCCTGCCCGCTGCTCCTCTGTGCCTCCCGCCGCTCCCCTTTTGCCGCCCCTCCCCCTCCTCTGTGCCCCCCGCCGCCCTCTGGCCCCCCGCCCGCTGCTACTTTGTGCCTCCCGCCCCCTCCTCTGGCCGCCCGCCCCGTCCCTGTGCCGCCCCTCCCGCTCCTCTGTGCCCCCCTCTCTCCTCTGTGCCCCCCCCCCGTCCTGGCCGCCCGCTGCTCCTCTGTGTGGCCCCCCCCCCTCCTCTGTGCCGCCCTCCCGCTCCTCTGTGCCGCCCGCTGCTCCTCTGTGCCGCCCTCCCGCTCCTCTGTGCCTCCTCCCGCTCCTTTTGCCGCCCCGCCCTTTTCCCCCTGCCCTGTGCTCCCCCCTCCTCTGTGCTGCCCCCCCGCTCCCCCTGTGCCTCCTCCCCGCTCCCCTGTGCCCCCCTGCTCCTCTGTGCCGCCCCCCCGCTCCTCTTGCCGCCCGCGCTCCCCTGGCTGCCCCCCGCCCCTCCTCTGTGCCCCTCCGTCCTCGTGCCGCCTGCCCTCCCGCTCCTCTGTGGCGCTTGCCCGCCGCTCCTCTGTCTGGAAAAAGACAAGTCAGTCGAATGTGTTCTCCAGTCTCTGACCGCTAGGCCTGGAGCCTGAGGCTGCACTACTGAGGCCTCCTGCTGACCGCAGACACCGTCCACATCAATGTCCACGCTGATCTGGGATGACTGCGCAGGATGGAGATACTGATGTGGGCGGAGATTACTACTGACAAGATGGGAGGTATCTGTACATGGGAGCGGGACAGGGCCCCTAAACCTTATTGGGTCCTGACCGCTGTGATTTAGGGGTGAGGCCCGCTCTGGGGTCAGGGGCCCCGGGGGGGTCCCCCCTTTTTGTGCTGGCGCCATTCCTTGCAGACGGTTTGGGGACGCGGTGGACAGGTTCAGCCTCCGGGGTTTTTGTCGCGTCTCCCCCCCGGAGGAGGGACGCGCCCCCTCTTATCGGACCGCCGCTTGTCTTGGCCTCGGCCGTATTTTGGCTGCTCGGGAAGGTGAAGCAATCGCCTGCACATTCCTCCGGGAAATCCGTCAGGTCCGCGCCTTATAAGGGCCGCGCTCCCTCGTGCCTTGGCTGCTCGGAATGTCGGCTCTTGTGTAATAACGACCTGCACCGATCGCAGACGCTTCCCTCATGTGCAGCCCCCACCTGACCGCAGTGAGGTGCTATAGTCTGTGAGAAAGGGTTTGAGGTTTCAGTGAATCTGTCTGCAAGGGCCCCCCCCTACACAGTAGGGTTAGCAGGGTGCAGGAATCCCTTTCCCCGGGCCCCCATTTCACAGAGGGTTGCAGAGGTGCGGGGGGACATCCGTCTGCTCTGGGGCCCCCCACATTGGGTTGCAGAGGTGCAGTGACATCCGTCTGCTCCGGGGCCCCAAAAACACAGTTGGGTTTAAGAGGTGCGGTGACATCCGTCTGCTCTGGGGGGCCCCATACACAGTAGGGTTAGCAGAGGTGCGGTGAATCCGTCTGCTAGGGGCCCATACCAGTAGGGTTAGCAGAGGTGCGGTGACATCCGTCTGCCTTTGGGGCCCCATACACCCCGTAGGGGGTTTGCAGAGGTGCAGTGACATCCTTTGCTACAGGGCCCCCCATACACAGTAGGGTTAGCAGAGGTGCACCGTGACATCCATCTGCTCTGGGGCCCCTCGTAAACAGTAGGGTTAGCATGAGGTGCAGTACGACGTCTGTCTGCTCTGTGGGCCCACCATACACAGTAGGCTTAGAAGAGGTGCAGTTGACATCAGTTGCTCTGGAATCCAAACACAGTAGGATGTTAGCAAGAGGTGCCAGTGACATCAGTCTGCTCCTGGGCCCCTATTACACAGTAAGTGAGCAGAGGGTAGCTGTGACATCCGTATATCTCCGGGTTCTATACAACAGTAGGGTTAGCAGTGGTGCAGTACATATCCGTCTGCTTCGGGCCCCATTACACACAATAGGTTAGCTAAGTGGTGCGGTGACATCCCCCTGTCAGCTCCGGGGCCCCATTACACAGTAGCGTTAGCAGAGGTGCAGTGACATCTCGTCTGCTCCAGGGCCCATACAACAAGTAAGGTTAGGCAGGAGGTGCATGTGTCATCCGTCTACTACCGGGGTTCTATACACAGTAGGGTTAGCAGAAGGTGCAGTGACACCGTACTGTCGGGCCCATACACAGTAGGGTTAGCAGAGTGCGGTGTCATCCGTCTGCTACGGGGCCCCAGACACAGGTAGGGTTAGCACGAGTGGCAGTCACATCCGTCTGCTCCGGGCCCCATACAAAGTAGGGTGAGAAGAGGTGCAGTGGAATCACCGTCTTATCCGGGCCCCATACAACAGTAGGTTAGCAGAGGTGCAGTGACACTCCGGGTCTGCTCACGGAGGCCCCATAAACAGTAGGGTTGCAGCAGGTGACGTGACATACGTATGCTCTGGGGTCCATACACGAGTAGGGTTAGCAGAGGTGCAGTGGACATCTGTCTGACTACAGGCCCCCCATACACAATAGGGTTAGCAGAGGTGCAGTGACATCCATCTGATCTTGGAGACCCACATACACGTGGGGTTAGCTGCAGGTGCAGTGACGTCTGTCTTATATGGAGGCCCCATACACAGTAGGGCTTAGCAGAGGTGCAGTGACATCAGTTGCTCTGGACCCATACAACGCAGTAGGGTTAGCAGTGGTTGCAGTGACTCTGTCTGCTCCAGGGCCCCCATACACACGTAAGGTTTAGAGAGGTGCAGTGACATCAGTCTACTCAGGGTTCTATACACAGTAGGGTTAGCACAGAGGTGCAGTGACATCCGTCTGCTCCGGGCCCATTCACTGTAGGGTTTGGCAGGGTGGCGGTGAAATACGTCTGCGCCCGGGGCCCCATACCCAGTAGGGTTAGCAGAGGTGCAGTACATCCGTCTGCTCCAGGGCCCATACACAGTAGGGTTGAGCTGTGGCTGCAGTGACGTCTTCTGCTCTGGGGCCCCTATACACTAGTAGGGCTTCAGTGTCCACTGATCCGCACCGCCCTAGCCTGGTCAGTGACATCCGTATGCTCTGGAACCCAATACATCAGTAGGGTCTAGCAGAGGTGCAGTGACATCAGTCTGCTCAAACTGTCTGGCCCTAAAGTAAGGTTAGCAGAGGTGCAGTAATCAGTCTACTCCGGGGTTTTATTACACAGTAGGGTTAGCAGAGGAGATCAGTGACATCCGTCTGCTCCGGGCCCTACACAGTGGGTTAGCAGAGGTGCGGTGTCATCCGTCTGCTTCAGGGGCCACATACACAGTAGGGTTAGCAGAGGTGCGAAATGACATCCGTATGCTCTCCGGGCCCATACACAGTAAGGTTTGCAGAGGGCATGACATCCCGTCTAATCGGGGTTTCTATACACAGTAGGGTTAGCCGAGGTGCAGTGACATCCGTCTGCGTCGGGGCCCCATACACAGTAGGGTTAGCAGAGGTGCGCGGTGACATCAGTTCTGGCTTCCGGGGCCCAATTCACAGTGGGTTAGCAGAGGGGCAGTCTACTTCCGTCTGCTCCGGGCCCATACATCAGTAAGGGTGAGCAGAGGTGCACAGTGACATCCGTCTTCTCCGGGCCCCTTACACAGTAGGGTTAGCAGAGGTGCAGTGAATCCGTCTGCTCTGGGGCCCTATACACAGTAGGGTTAGCATGAGGTGCACATGTGACTCATCCGTCTCTCCGGGCCCCTTACACAGTAGGGTTAGGCAGTGGTGCTGTGACATCCGTCTGATCCGGGCCCCATACACTGTAGGTTTAGCAGAGGTGCAGTGACATACGTCTGCTTCTGGACCACATAACACAGTAGGGTTAGCAGGAGGTGCAGTGGGACTCATCTCAGTCGGCTCCGGGGCCCTATACACAAGTAGGGTTAGCAGAGGTGCAGTGACATCCGTCTGCTCGGGGACCTCTACAACAGTAGGGTTAGCAGAGGTAGCAGTGTCATCCGTCTTCTCCAGGGCCCAATTTACACAGTAGGGTTAGTAGAGGTGCAGTGATTCCGTCTGCTCCGGGGCCCATTCACAGGAAGGGAGTTAGAGAAGGTGCAGCTGGACATCCGTCTGCTCGGGGGCCCAGTTCACTCAGTAGGTTAGCAGAGGGGGCCGTGAATCCGGTCTGCATCCCGGGGCCCCATACACAGTAGGGTTAGCAGAGGTGCAGTGAACATCCGTCTTGCTCCAGGGGCCCATACGCAAGTAGGGGTTTGTAGAGGTTGCTGTGACATCTGTCTGCTCCGGGCCCTTACCACTAGTAGGGTAGCAGAGGTGCAGTGAATAACCAGATGCTCAAGGGGCCCATACACAGTAGTAGATGGCAGGACTCAACAAAAATAAACGCTGCAGTTGAATCATCTTTGTCTGCTGCGCGGGCACCATATCACAGTAGGGTTAGACAGAGGTGCAGTGATTTCCGTCTGCTACGGGGCCCAATACAACAGTATGTTTGCAGAGGTGACAGTGACATCCGTCGGTCTACCGGGGGCCCCATGCATAGTAGGGTTAGAAAGAGGTGCTGTGAATCAGTTGCTCCGGCCCCATACACAGTAGGGTTAGCAGAGATGTTGCTGACCTCTGTCTGCTCGGGGCCACATACAAAGTAGGGTTAGAAGAGTGTAGTGACATAGCTCTGCCACCGGCGGCCCTATACACGTAGGGTTAGCAGAGTGCTGGACATCCGTTGATCCGGGGCCCATAACCTGTACGGTTAGCAGAGGTGCAGTGACATCAGTCTGCTCCGGTGGCCCCATTACACAGTAGGGTTAGCAGAGGTGCTGTGACATCCGTCTGCTCCGGGCCCATACACAGTAGGGCTTAGCAGGGTGCAGTGACATCCATTCTGCTCAGGCCCCATACACAGTAGGGTTAGCAGAGGTGCAGTGACATCCGTCTGCTCCGGGGCCCCATACACAGTAGAGCCCTCAGTTGTGTTAGAAACAGTATTGTCACCCCCTGGGTCAGTTTGGGGTGAGCTGCTCCCCTGTGTTCTCCACCCACTTGGACCTTCGTAGCCGCCGTTCCCCTCTCACATCAATGGCGCGCGGTGTCTGCAGTTTCCACGTCTCTTATTCACAATGGCGCCATTTTTCTGCTCATGATACTTGACAGCAGCCGCCGCCGTCACAAACTGCGCAGGGTCAGAAATACCGGGGCCCGAAAGTCAATAATCATCATTACTCTCATAAATCAGAATCAAGATATGTGTGTAGGCAGCCTATCACACTTATCATACATGGCTATATATTAGCTGCAGGGCTATACCCACCCAAGCAGCAAAACTCAGGGATATGTGTAACAGACAGCTATTGCCTTATATTACACACCAAAGCCAGCGAAGGTGGGATATGTGTGCAGACAGCACCTATCACACCTTATTCCCACCAAGCAGAGAAGAGGGATATGTGTGCAGACAGCCTATCACACCTTATATTACCCACCAAGCCAATCAACGGGGATATGTGTGCAGACAGCCTATCACACCTTATTACCCACCAAGCCAGCAACCAGGGATATGTGTACAGACAGGCCTATCAACATCTGATATACCCACCAAACCAGCAATGAGGGATATGTGGGATGGTATGCAGACATCCTATCACAACTTATATACCCAACCAAGCCAGCAAACGAGGGATATGTGTGCAGTCAGCCTATCACACCCTCCGTTTATATTACCCACACCAGCCAAGCAACCCAGGGATATATGTGCTGGACAGCCTATCACATCTTATATACCACCAAGCCAGCAATGAGGGATATGTGTGCAGACATGCTTTCACACCTTATATACCCACACAAGCCAGGCAATGAGGAATGTGTGTGCAGAACAGGCCTATCACACCCTTATATACCACAAGTCCAGCAACCAGGGATTGTGTGCAGACAGCCTATCATAACCTTATATACACCACCAAGCCTGCAACGAGGGATCTGAGTGCAGACAGCCTATCACACCTTACTTTTACCCACCATGACAGCAATGAGGGGATTGAGTGCAGACAGCCTAGTCTACACGTTACATACCAGCCAAGCCAGCAAAACAAGGATAATGTGGTGTGCAGACAGCCTATACCACCCTTATATTACACCACAGAGACAGCGCAGGGGGATATCGGTGCAGGACAGCATATCAAACCGTATATACCACCAAGCCTCAGCAACGAGGGATCTGTGTGCAGAAGCCTATCACCCTTATATACCCACCAAGCCAGCAACGAGGCATATTGTGCAGACAGCCTATCATCACCTTATATACCCACCATAGCCCAGCACCGAGGGATATGTGTGAGACAGACGATCACACCTTATAAACCAACCAAAGCCAGCAAACAAGGGATATGTGTGCTGACTGACTATCCACAAACCTTATATACCCACCAAAGCAGGCAACATGGGAATGTTGTGAAGACAGCCTATCACACCCATTATATACCCACCAAGCCACAACGAGGGTTAGTGTGCAGACAGCATATCACACCTTATTACCCACCAAAGCCAGCTACGGGGGATATGTGAGCAGACAGACTATACCACACACTGTACTATACCCAACCAAAGCCGAGCAACGAGGGATATGTGTGCAGACAGCCTATCACGACCTTATTGCCACCTCTGACAGCAATGAGGGATATGTGTGCAGACAGCCTTTCAACCTTATATACCACACCATGCCAGCAACGAGGGTATGTGTGCAGAAGCTATTCACACACCTTATTTACTCACGCCAAGCCCGCACCGAGGGATATGTGTGCAGACAGACTATTCACACCTTATATTACACACCAAGCCAGCAAACAGGATATGTGTGCAGGACGCCTATCACCACCTTAAATAGCCACCAAGCAGCAACGAGGGCTCTGAGTGCGCAGACAGCCATATCACAACCTTATATACCCACACAAGCCAGCAATGAGGATCTGAGTGCAGACAGCCTATCACACAAATTTTATAACCACCAAAGCCAGCAACGAGGGTGATATGTGTGCAGGGACAGACTATCACTCCCTTATATCACACAAAGCCAGCACCGAGGGTATGTGTGCAGACAGCTATCAAACCTTATATACCACCAGCAGCAAACAGGGATATGCGTGCAGACAAGCCTTATCGCATCTTATATCCCAACCAAGCTAGCAATGAGGGATTATGTGTGGAGACTATCTCACACCATTATATACCCACAAGCCAGCAATAAGGGATTATAGTGTGCGACAGCCTGTCCACACTTATATACCACAAGCCAGCAATGAGGGATATGATAGATCAGACAGCCTATTTGAACCTTATATACCCACCAAGCCTTCAACAACGGGATATGTGTGCAGGACAGCATATCACAACATTTATAATACCCACCAAGCCAGAACGAGGGATATGTGTGCAGACGTCCTATCACACCTTTATATACCCACCAAGCCAGAACCAGGGATATGTGTGACAGTCAGGCCTAGAAAACCTTATTATACACCACACCAAGCCAGCAATGAGGATATGTGTGCAGACAGTATCAACATTATTATACCCACCAGGGCCAGCGCAGAGGGATATGGGTGCAGAAAGCCTTTGCAATGAAGATTATCATCATTGTAAATTATAACCCCCTTTATATTCCTTCTCCCAAATGGTAACGCCCACCTGACAGATTCAGTCACACCTTTCCAGTAGGAATAACAGAGGGACAGCACAGAGTTATACAAGAGGCCCCAGGATTGTTATCATTCCCTAAACCAGACCCGTCAGGAGGCGCCGCGGATCCCCTGTGAGGCCTCATTTACATGGAGCCCGGTCTGTGGCCCTCTCAGTGCCCTAGTACCAGGCGGACAGCCCCAGCCCAGGTGTCGTCTGTTGTCCCCTCGTGGAGTCTGTATCAGGTTTACACCTCCCAAAATCTAATGTAAAGATGCCATGGACCCCCGCGCCCCTCACCTGCGCACCTCTCAGTAACGGCGTCTACATATATTTTCGACTTTGGATATTTTTGTCTAACTTTACATTATCTCTTCGTTGCCTTAGTTATCGCCAATAATTGTGCCAAAATTTTGGCACGTAAGCAAAACCACACCCCTTTCAGTGAAGCAATGCCCACTTTTATGAAGTGCCACACTTTATGTTAAACCACGCCCCTTTGTGAAGCCACATCCTTTTATTAAGTCCCACCCATTTATTTGAAATCACAACCCTTTTATGAAGCCACGTCCCTTTATGGACTAACCCGGGGCCCTATAGGGAAGACTAACCTGGAGCACTATAGGGAAGACTAACCTGGAGCACTATAGGGAAGACTAAACTGAGAGCCCTATAGAGAAGACTAACCTGAGAGCCCTATAGGGAAGACTGAACTGGAGCCCTATAGGGAAGATTAACCTGGAGCCCTATAGGGAAGACTACTATGGGGCCCTATATGGAAGACTAACCTGGGAGCTCTATAAGGAAGAATAACCTGGAGCCCTATGGGAAGGACTATTCCTGGGGGGAAGCCTATAGGTTCGATTTAACTGGAGCCTTATAGGAAAGATTAACACGGATGCCGTTTTGGGATGACTATCACCTAGAGCCCATTAGGGAAGTTTATCCTGATGAGCACATATAGGTGGAACTATAACTGTGAGCCATATACGGGATAAGACTAACCTTGGGACCCTATAGGGAGATTTAAACTGGGGTCTTATAGGGTAGGGAACTAACACTGAGAGCCTTATAGGTAAGGGACTAACCAGAGGAGGCCCTAATAGGAAGGACATCCTGGAGCCTATATGGAAGATTAACCTGGAGCCCTATAGGGAAGATTAACCTGGGGTCTTATAGGGAAGACTAACCTAGAGTCCTATACCTAACCTGGAAACCCCATAAAGGGAAATTAACCAGGGGCCCCATTTGGGGAAAAATTAAACTGGAGCCCAAAAAGGGAAAAACTAACCGGGGGCCCCAAAGGGGAAAAACTAAACCCGAGAACCCTATAGGGGAAAACAAAAAATAGAAAACCCCAAAAGGAAGACTAAACGAGAGCCCCATAGGGAAAAAATTTAACCGGATTTCCATAGGGAAGACTAAAATTGGAACCCATACGGAAGATAAAATGGGAAAACTATAGGAAAAACTAACCTGAAACCCAATAGGAATATTAACCGGTGCCCCATAGGGGAAAATTAAACCTGGGAAACCCCATAGGGAAAAACTACCTTTACCCTATAGTGAAGATTTAAACCCGGGGGGCCCTATAGGGGAAAACTAACTTGGGGCCCAATATTAAGACTAACCGGACCCCTATAGGGGAAAAACAAAACCCGGAGGCCCCCAAAAGTTAAACTAACCTGCAGCCCTATAGGGAAGAGGGGAAACCCGGGGCCCTAAATGGGAAAAACTAACTGGAACCCTATAGGGAAACTAACCTGGGGCCCCCATAGGGAAACAAAACCGGGGGCCCTATAGGGGGAAACCCCAAAACCGGGGGCCCCATAAGGGGAAAACTAAAACGAGGCCCAAAAGGGAAACAAACCTGGAACCCTATAGGGAAGATTAAAACCTTTGGGGCCATATAGGGGAAACCAAAACCGGAGCCCTAAAGGGAAGACCCAAACCCAAGAGCCCATAGGGGAAAGTAACCCCGGGGCCGTAATGGGAAAAAACAAAACCCGGACCCTATAGGGGTAACTAACCTAAGACCCAATAGGGAAGACAAACTTTGGGGAAACCCTATAGGGGAAACTAACCGGAGGGCCCAAAAGGGGAAAACTAAACCCGGGGCGCTATGGAAAAACTAAAACCGGAGCCCTATAGGAAAAAACCCAACCTGGACCCTATGGGAAGACTAAACCCGATTTCCCTTTTGGAAAAACTAAACCCGGAACCCTATAGGGGGAAACCCAACCTGGGGCCCAAAAGGGAAGACTAACCTGGGGCCATATAGGGAAGAACCCAACCTGGAGCCCATTTTGGGGAAAATTAAACCCCGGAGCCCCCATAGGGGAAATTAACCTGGAGGGCCCCTAGGGGAAACTTTAAACCCGGGGAAAAAATAGGGGAAAACTAACCTGGAGTCCCCATAGGAAAAATAACCTTAGATATATAAAGGGAAAGACAAAAACCAGGGCCCTAAAAGGGGAAAACAAAACCCGGGGATCCATAGGGAAAATTAAACCCGGGCCCCATAGGGAAAACTAACTAGGGGCCCCATAGGAAGAAAATAACTAGGGGGGCCCTTTTAAAAGGGGAAAATTAACCTCGGGCCCTAAGGAAGACTAACTTTGGGGCCCTAACGAAGACTAACCCGGAAACCCCCATAGGGAAGATTAACCTTTGGGGCCCCATAGGAAGAATAACTAAAGGGGCCCTATAGGAAGACAAAATTGGACCCTATACGAAGACTAACCGGAGCCCTATAGGGAAAATTTAAACCCGGAGCCCTATAGGGAAAACTAACCGGAGATATATAGGGGAAAACTAAAACCGGAGCCCTTAGGGAAAAACTAACCCGGAATATATAGGGGAAACTAACCTGCGGCCCTATAGGGAAAATAACCGGGATATATAGGGGAAAATAAACCCGGGGCCCTATAGGGAAGATTTAAACCCGGGCACTAAAGGAAGACAAAATAGGGGGCCCCAAAAGGAAGACTAACCCGGGGGGCCCCAAAAGGGGAAAAATTTAAACCCCCGGGGCCCCATAAAGGGAAAACTAACCGAAACCCCTAAAAGGGATGACTAACCAGGGGGCCCTTTAAAGGGGGAAAACTTAAAACCCGGACCCTTAGGAAATTTAACCGGGGGCTTATAGGGAAGAATAACCTGGGAATCCTTTTAGGGAAGATTAAAACCCGGAAACCCCCGCCCAAAGGGAAAATTAAACCCGGAGTCCAAAAAAGATTAACCTGGAGGGCCCATAGGGAAAAACCTGGACCCTATAGGGGAAAACAAATCTGAAGCCCCTAAGGAAACTAAAATGGGGTCCTATGGGAAAACTTTAAAATGGGGCCCTATAGGGAAGACTAACCCCGGGGGCCCATAGGGAAGACTAACCTGGAGCCCAATAGGAAGATTACCCCGGAGCCCCTAAAGGAAGATTAACCTGGAGCCCTATAGGGAAGCCTAACCTGGAGATATATAGGGAATACTAACCTGGAGTCCTATAGGGGAAAAAAACCCCGGAGATTTATAGGGGAAAGACTAACCTACCCATAGGGGGAAAATAACCTAGGGTCCTTAGGGGGAAAAATTAACCCCGGGGCCCTAAAGGGAAAAACAACCCAGGGGGCCCTATAAGGGAAAATTAAAATGGGGGCCCCAAAGGGGAAAATTTCCCCCGGGCCCCCATAAAGGGGAAACTAACCTGGGGCCCCATATGAAGAAATAACCTGGAGCCCTATAGGAAGATTAAAACCCGGGGGCCCCATTTGGGAAAAAATAACTAGGGGGGCCAAAAGGAAGACTAATGGGCCCTTTTAAAAGGAAAAAACTAACCTGAGATCCCTTTAAAGGGGAAGGGCTAACCTGGGACCCTTTGGGAAGTAAAACCCGGGGCCCCAAAAGTGAAAAACTTACCTGGAGCCCCATAGGGGAAAATTTTAAAATGAGAGCCCTATAGGGAGGGGGTTAAACCCGGGGCCCTATAGGAAAGACTAACCCGGGGCCCTATAGGGAAAAGGGCTTTAAAAAAAGAGCCCTATAGGGGAAAACTAACCCCCTGCCCCAAAGGGAATCTATCCGGAGCCCTATTAGAAAGGGCTAAAACCCGGAGGCCCCAAAAAGGAAAACTAACATGGGGCCATTTAGGGGAAAAGTAACCTTGAGCCCCATAGGGAAACTAACCTGGAACCCTATAGGAAAAATTATCCTGGAGCCCCATAGGGAAGGGCTAACCCGGAGCCCCATAGGGAAATTAACCTGGGGGCATATAGGGAAGGGTTTTAACCCGGGCCCCCATAGGTAAACTAAAACCCGGGGCCCAAAAAGGGAAAAATTAATTGGGGACGTATAGGGGAAGGGGTAACCTGGGGCCAAAAAGGGGAAAACTTAAACCTTGGGGGAAAACCCTTTTGGGAAGACTAACCCCGGAGCCCCTAGGGAAGGGCCCAAAACCCGGTGCCCCATAGGGAAAGGGTTAAACTGGAGACCTATGGGAAGACTAACAGGGGGCCCTATAGGGAAAAATAAACTGGAGCCCTTAGAAAGATAACGGAAGCCCCATAAAGGGGAAAATTAAAAAAGGAGCCCTATAAGGGGGAAAACCCAAAACCCAAGCCCTATAGAGAAGACTAACCTGGAGCCCTAAAAGGGAAGATTAACCTAGGGACGTATAGGGAAGACTAACCTGGAGCCCAATAGGGAAGACTAACTTGGGGGCCCTTAAGGAAAAAAATCTGGAGCCCCATTGGGAAAATAAAACCCGGAGATTATAGGGAAGACTATCCTGCGGCCCTATAGGGAATACTAACCTGGGGCCCTATAGGGAAGATTAACCTGGGGCACTATATGGAAGACTAACTAGGGGAGGGAAGACTAACCAGGGGCCCTAAAGGGGAAAATTAAACCCCGGGCCCTTTGGGAAGACTAAACCGGGCCCCTATATTGAAGGGCTTAACCCGGAGCCCAATAGGGGGAAAACTAACTTTGGGGGCCTATAAGGAAAAAATTAAACTTGGGCCCTATAGGGAAAACTAACCCGGGGGATATATAGGGGAAAAACTAACCCGGAGCCCCATAGGGAAGACTAACCCGGGAAAATTTTTAGGGGAAAACTAACCGCCCGGCCCATAGGGAATACTAACCTGGGGGCCCCCATAGGGAAAATTTAAACCCGGGGCCCCAAAAAAAAAAAAAAAAAAATATATGGGGGAAAATAACTAGGGGCCCCATAGGGAAAACTTTTCCAGGGGGCCCCAAAGGGAAGTTAACCTGGGGAATATAAAGGGAAATTAACCCGGAGCCCATAGGTAAAAACAACCTGGACCCATAGGGAAGAAATTAAAACTGGGGAGAAAAGGGGAAAACTAAACCCGGAGCCCAATAGGGAAGACCCAACCTTTAACCTATAGGGAAGACTAACCCGGAGCCCTATATGGAAGACTAACCCGGTGCCCTTAAAAAGGGAAGATTAAAACCCGGGACCCATAGGGGGGACTAAACATGGAGCCCCATGGGGAAAACTAAAAATGGAGCCCCAAAAGGGAAAAATTAAACGGAAGCCTATAGGGAAGATTAACCTGGGCCCCATAGGGGAAAAAGGAAAAACCTGAAGCCTATAGAGAAGAATAACCTGGGGCCCCCAAAAAGGGGAAAATTAACCTAGGGCGTATAGGGGAAAATAACCTGGAGCCAAAAAGGGAAAACTAAATTGGGGTCCCAATCGGAAGTTTAATCTTTGGGGCCCCATAGGGAAGGGCTAACCTGGAGATATATAGGGAAGACTAACCTGCTGCCCTATAGGGAATACTAACCTGGGGGCCCAAAAGGGAAATTAAAACCCGGGGCACAAAATGGAAGGGCAATAGGGGCCCCATAGGGAAGACTAACCCCGGGGCCCCAAAGGGAGGAATTAACCCGGGCCCTATAGGGAAAGGGCTAACCCGGAAACCCTATTGGGGAAAATAACCTGGAGCCCCCAAAAGGGAAGACTAACTTGGGGCCTATACGGAAGATTAAAACTGGAGCCCCATAGGGAAGACTAAACCCGGAGATATATAGGGAAGGGTAACCTGGAGCCCTTTTGGGGAAAACTAACCTGGGTATATAGGGGGAAACTAAACCCCGGGCCCCATAGGGGAAAAAACTAACCCGGGGGCCCTATAGGGGAAAAATTTAAACCCGGGGCACTATATGGGGAAAAATAAATAGGGGCCCATAGGGAAGCTAAAACCCGGGGGCCCCAAAAGGGAAAATTAAAACCCCGGGCCCCATAGGGAAGACTAACCTGGGGGCCCTAAAAGGGAAGACTAACCTGGAGCCCAATAGGGAAGACTAACTTGGGGTCCTATACGGAAGATTAATCTGGAGCCCTATAGGGAAGACTAACCTGGAGATATATAGGGAAGACTAACCCCCCGGGGCCCCATAGGGGAAACTAACCTGGAGATAATTTGGGGGAAAACTAAAACCCGCGGCCCTTAGGGGGAAAACTAAAATGGGGGCCCATAGGGAAAATTAAACCTGGGGCACTATATGGAAGCTAATAGGGGGCCCAAAAGGGAAGATAAACCGGGGGCCCCAAAGGGAAGATTAAACCTTTGGGCCCCAAAGGGAAGACTAACCTGGAGCCCCATAGGGAAAAAACTAACCTGGACCCTTAAGGAAGACTAAACTGGGACATTTAGGAAAGACAACCCGGGGCCCAATAGGGGAAAATTTTAAACCCGGGGCCCTTTAGGGGAAGGGGCTTTAACCCGGAGCCCCATAGGGGAAAATTTAAACCTGAAACCCTATATGGAAGACTAGCCCGGAGCCCCATAGTGAAATTAATGGGGGCGTATAGGAAGGGCTAATTGGAGGGCCAAAATTTAAGACTAACCTGACCCCTTAAAAAAAAATAACCTGGAGCCCCAAAAGTTAAAAAAAAAAAAAAAGGAGATAGGGAAGTGGGAAAAAGCTCACCGGTTCCCTTTTTCCACTTGGAATAGGGATCTGCTGAAGGAATCTGTCTGCCCCGGTTTCAAACCCGGAGTAGGATAACCCCGGCCTTTGGAATCCAAACAACAGGAAAAAGTGCAAAAGTAGCCCAGCACTCGTTTTTGAGATAATCCAGATGACCAAAAAGTTAAAAAAAGACGCAAATTTATTTAAACCATTTAAAAAAACATGGTTAAAGTTAAAATCAATACCATTTTACCGTTTCGACCCAAAGGCGGCTCTTAGTCTAAAAAACATACAGCGCAAAAACTGACAATAAATTCCCTTCCTGCCATTAATCCCCCGAGAATTAACTCCTTTCTGAAACGTGTTCAATAATCATTTTTTTTTTCCCCATCTTTGGCTAATGTTATGTGCCCGGGGGGAAAGAAAAAAACATATATTTGAAACAATCCCTTTCTAAAGAAATTTTTCTATATTTAGGTACATTATATCCCCGCTTATTTGGCAGGGTTCATCATCAAATTATCAAATTTTTAAATTTAAAATTCAAGACAATCGGGGAAAATTTGAGATTTACATCCCAAAGTGACCATACACAAATTATTTTTTCTGGACTTGAAACTAACGGGTGCGTGGACAAGTATAAGGTTCAATCAGGGACCTTAAAAAAGTACTTGGTAAGGGGTTTTCAGTGCCCTAGTTGCCCTCCGGCAATTTTACCAACTTACCTTTTGGAAAATCATCAAGCTAAAAAAATTGTAGCAATTTTTATAGTTATGAAAGTGAAAAACAAACATTTTCCAAAGATTAATACAAAGGGGAATATAAGCCAAGTTTTTCCATAGGGGTATTGCTAGGGAGAACATAGAAATAATCAAAAAATTACTTCTTACCCAAAATAGTAAAAACAAAATTTTCAATATAATTAAGTTTTGTTACTCAGTCAGTCGACAGTATGGAGATGTCATTAAAATTTAAAAAAAACCTCCACCTATCTGCAACCCTACTTTCTAGTATTTTAGACAAGGGGTGTAGCTTGATCTAGGAGAGCACTACAATCGGCAAAATTATTTCACCAGTTTGTTTTTTTAGCAAAAGCAACAAAGAGCCAGTGGTTTGGATTTGTGGGCTCTTTAAATGTGGGATCAGTAGATTAACATGTGCAAAAACATGTGAAAAGTACTTCATTTTTTCCTCTTTTTCAAGTGATAAAATTTATCAGATTTCCACATTTGCAAATTGTGTAGTGATCATGTAGTTTAAAAGATCGGGGTGCGATATGTGCAGGCCCCATACATTGGTTGTACTACTCGGAGTTTGCACATTCGCATGGGGGAAAACACATATATGACACTAAACACACTGGCACTAAAAATTCTGTCGGGTGCATCAAAGCATTTTAAGGAATTCCATGCAGCTAATTTAGATCATTTTAAAGTGAGGGTTTTAGAAGAGGTTCCGAAACCCGTGAGAGGAGGTGATTGGAGGAAATTACTTGTATACAGGGAGGCATATTGGATCCTCACTTTGGATACACGCTATCCCAAAGGATTAAATTAAAAGTCAGATCTGCTCTATTTGTATTAATATGTACGCTTATTACTCATATGGGATTTTGGTGCAAGTCTTTTTATGACTCAATATATTTTAGATCAGTATATATCAACTAATAATTAATGATGTGGGTAAAGAGGAGTTAATTTCTAGGTGCTGTATTTAATTTCAATGTGTTTTCTGACTAGCACATGTTGTTTATCATTAAAACAGCCGGGGGTCAAAAAAGGAGTTAATTCCAGGTGCTGTATCTAATGAGCTGCAGGAAGGGGATTTTTTTGTCAGTTTTTGCTGCTGTATTTTTATTACGACTAAGAGCCAGCCCTTTGGGCTCGAAACGCGTAAAATGGCTATTGATTAATGCTTTTAACCATGTTTTTTAAATGGTTTCAATAAATTTGCGTCTTTTATAACTATTTTGGATCATCTGGATTATCTCAACACGAGTGCTGGAGCTACTTTTGCATCTATTTCCAGCCCAATAGTTAAGACTAACCTGAAGCCCTATAGGGAAGACGAACCTGGGTCCCTATAGGGAAGACTAACCTGGAGCCCTATAGGGAAGACTAACCTAGGGCCCTATAGGGAAGACTAACCTGGGATCCTATAGGGAAGATTAACCTGGGGCCCTATAGGGAAGACTAACCAGGGGCCCTATAGGGAAGACTAACCTGGATCCCTATAGGGAAGATTAACCTGGAGCCCTATAGGGAAGACTAACCTGGAGCCCTATAGGGAAGACTAACCTAAGAGCCCTATAGGGAAGAGTAACCTGGAGCTGTAATGGGAAGACTAACCTGGAGCCCTATAGGGAAGACTAACCTGGGGCCCTATAGGGAAGACTAAACTGAGAGCCCTATAGGGAAGAATAACATAGAGCCCTATAGGGAAGACTAAACTGGAGCCCTATAGGAAAGACTAACCAGGAGCCCTATAGGAAAGCCTAACCTGGAGCCCTATGGGGAAGACTAACCAGATGCCCTATGGGAAAGACTAACCAGGAACCCTATAGGGAAGACTAACCTGGAGCCCTATAGGGAAGACTAACCTGGGGCCATATAGGGAAGACTAACCTGGAGCCCAATAGGGAAGAATAACCTGGAGCCCTATAGGGAAGACTAAACTGAGAGCCCTATAGGGATAACTAACCCGGAGCCCTATAGGGAAGACTAAACTGGAGCGCTATAGGAAAGACTAACCAGGAGCCCTATAGGAAAGCCTAACCTGGAGCCCTATGGGGAAGACTAACCAGATGCCCTATGGGAAAGACTAACCAGGAACCCTATAGGGAAGACTAACCTGGAGCCCTATAGGGAAGACTAACATGGGGCCATATAGGGAAGACTAACCTGGGGCCCTATAGGGAAGACTAAACTGAGAGCCCTATAGGGAAGACTAACCTGTAGCCTTATAGGGAAGATTAACCTGGAGCCCTATAGGGAAGACTAACCTGGAGCCCTATACGGAAGACTAAACTGGAGCCCTATAGGAAAGATTAAACAGGAGCCCTATAGGAAAGACTAACCTGGAGCCCTATGGGGAAGACTAACCAGGAGCCCTATGGGGAAGACTAACCAGGAGCCCTATAGGGAAGACTAACCTGGAGCCCTATAGGGAAGACTAACCTGGAGCCCTATAGGGAAGACTAACCTGGAGCCCTATAGGGAAGACTAACCTGGAGCCCTATAGGGAAGACTAACCTGGGATCCTATAGGGAAGATTAACCTGGAGCCCTATAGGGAAGTCTAACCTGCGGTCCTATTGGGAAGACGAACCTGGAGCCCTATAGAGAAGACTAAACTGAGAGCCCTATAGGTAAGATTAATCTGGAGCCCTATAGGGAAGACTAACCTGGGGCCCTATAGGGAAGACTAACCTGGAGCCCTATAGAGAAGACTAGGAGGGCCCTATAGTGAAGATTAACCTGGGGCCCTATAGGGAAGACTAACCTGGAGCCCTATAGGGAAGATTAACATGGTGCCCTATAGGGAAGACTAACCTGGAGCCCTATAGGGAAGACTAACCAGTGGCCCTATATGGAAGACTAAGCTGGAGCCCTATAGAGAAGACTAAACTGAGAGCCCTATAGGTAAGATTAACCTGGAGCCCTATAGGGAAGACTAAACTGGAGCCCTATAGGGAAGACTAACCAGGGGCCCTAAAGGGAAGATTAACCTCGGGCCCTATAGGGAAGACTAACCTGGAGCCCTATAGGGAAGACTAACCTGGAGCCCTATAGGGAAGACTAACCTGGAGCCCTATAGGGAAGACTAACCTGGAGCCCTATAGGGAAGACTAACCTGGAGCCCTATAGGGAAGATTAACCTGGAGCCCTATAGGGAAGATTAACCTGGAGCCCTATAGGGAAGACTAACCTGGAGCCCTATAGGGAAGACTAACCTGGAGCCCTATAGGGAAGACTAACCTGGAGCCCTATAGGGAAGATTAACCTGGAGCCCTATAGGGAAGACTAACCTGGGCACTTAGGGGGAATAAACGAGAGCACTTAGGGGAAACTAACCTGGACCCCCTAGGAAACTAACCGGAGCCCCACAAAGATTAACCGGAGCCCCAAATGGGAAAATTA
>JAODAL010057106.1:0-22885 GCA_025379985.1 Phyllomedusa bahiana
GGGACGGGCAAAAGGGCAGGCAGCGGCAGGTTCGGGGTCAAGACGGCAAAGTAGGGCGGGGCGGCAAGAGGAAAGGGGTCGGAAACGTGGCGGACGGACTGGTACAGGGGTAAGCTTTACGGACTCTAAACACCCAAACTCACTCAAAGCACACCAACAATCTGGCAACGAGTGCTGGGGCTATACCTTATATAGGACCGTGCCCCATAAGCCAATTACCGGGGACACGGCCCTTTAAATCTGACCACCCCGTCGCACGCGGCGTAGGGGGGGGGAACCCCCCGAGGCCAAGGGACAGGATGGCGTCCCACTGGAGGGGGGCCAGGAAAGTGAGCCGGCGTGGGGACAAAGGGCCGTGGTAACCGCGAGCCCGCCCGAACCCCACAGGGCGGGGGAACGCCGCAGGGGCCGGCGCCGCGGCCGAATACATTAAAAATAAATCCAGGTGTAGTGGTATATCCAACCCACAGTGATTCACAAATTTTTTTTATATTGGGCTGTGAAAAAAAAAAAAAAATTTTTTTTCCCAATCTAAATTTTACTTAAAATCTTTCTATTTAAAAGGGAACCGGGAAAAAAAAGCACCAAAAAATTTGTTAAACAATTTCTTCCAATTCGGCAATACCCTACATGGGGGTGTAAACTCTTTTGGGCCATGGCGGGGCATAAAAGGGGAGAAGCGCCGTACGGGATAATGACAGGTAACTTTACTAGGGGAGTGGGAAAAATTAAAGATATACATTTTTATATTTTTTTTTGTTTTTTACTTTAAAACAATAGAAATATGTCTACAAAAAAAATGTTTTTATGTGTCCTATTCTACAGCCTTAACTTTTTTTTATTTTCTGTGTGCAGAGCTGTGAGGGCTTTGGGTTTTTTCGGGGTGAATTGATGCTTTTAATTGTACCTTATGGATGAAAGAAAGCTTTGTTCACTTTTATTTAAGGTTTTGTAGGCATTTTTTAACAAAATACAGCAATCCTAATGTTTTTTATTTTTTTTTTTTTTATAGCGTCAACCCGCTTATTACAGTATGACATGCATTTACTCGCAGTCATACAATTACAGCGACCCCAATTTGTATTTTTTTTAATTTTTTACTGCGTATACAAAAAAAAACTTTTTTTTCAAACGGAAAACCGTTTTTTCATTGGTCTGCAAGCTGGAGCCATAACTTTTTTTTTTTTCTGTGTACGGAGCTTGTACAGGTTTGTTTTTTCAGGAATTTTTACATTTTTTTTGGAAATTTTTTGGGGGAAAAGACTTTTGTTCATTTTTAAATCCTTTTTTTTTGGAAAGGCGGTAAAGAAAATACCTCAATCCTATAGTTTTTTTTTTTTTTAACACTTCCCCGTGCAGTATCCGTGAAAAGTTATTTTACTCTGGGGGCGATACGTTTATGGCAAACCCCCAATTCATTTAGTTTTTTCAGTTGAACATTTAAAAAAAAAAGTTTTTTAGTGTGTAAAAGAAATTTAAAGCATGGGCAACTTTTGAGACCATAGCTTTTTTATTTTTCTGTATACGAGCGTGTAAGGATTTTTTTTGGGGATGAAATGAAATTTTTAATTTTCACAACGTTGGGGGTTTATACATTTTTATTGCTTTTTTATTCCATTTTAGTGCTGCGGGTGAACAAAAATCTTAAAACGTTGTTTTTTTTTTTTTTTACGGCTTCACCGATGGGTTTAAATTTCATGACAAAATTTTTAGAGCATTTTTACGCACATGGGGATACCAAAATTGGGGACACACCAAATTTAACCACTGAGAATTTTTTATTGTAAAAAGAATATTTATGCATCCTAAATTTCTGAGAACCTAAATTTTTTATTTTTCCGTATACAGAGTGTGTAATGACTTTTTTTTTGGCGGATGAAATATGTTTTTAATTTTTGGGACAATTTTGGCGTTTATAGGAGTTTTTTTTTCTTTTTATTTCCCTTTTTTGTGCTGCGGGAAGAACAAAAAATTTCTTAATTCTTTTGATTGTTTTTTTTTTTTTTTTTAACTGTGTTCACCGTAGGGGAAAAATTTAAAAAGGGCGGGATTTTGGGGGGGGGGGGGGGGGGGGGCAGGTCGTTACCCATGCGGCGTTTCCAAAATTTAGGGGGTACTTTATTTATTTATTTTTTATTTTTTTTTGGGGGCGTTTGGCGTTTCCCAAAGGGGGAAAAGGGGGGGGAAACATGTTTTTTTTTCATTTTTGTGTTTGTGTTTTACTTATTTTTTATTTTTTAAACTTTTTTTTTAAATTTTTCCCCCAATTTGGGGATTTGAATGATTTGATTTTTAATCTCTTTTTTAAATTTAAAAAACCCTACAAAAATTGGGTGTTTGGGGAAATGGGAAGGAAAAAACCCACAAACGCCCTTGGACGTTTACCCTTAAAATTTTAACGTTCATGTCTTGTCAGGGGCAAAATTAAACAAATTAAGAAAGGGAATCAAAAAATTTAAATTTCCCTTATTGGGTATTATTTTTTTAATGCTTGTTTTTTTCCCCCATTGCAAGGCAATAAAGGGAAAATTTTTTTGCATTTTTTCTTTTATTTTTTTTAAACCCTTTTATTTTTTTCTTTAAAAAGAAAAACCAAGTTTTTCTTTTAATTTTTTCCCCCCCCTCTTTCTTTCATAAAAATTAAACAGGTTTGGGAAAAAGGCAGAATAATAAATAAAAAAAACATAAAAAAATTTAACCTAGTTTACAAAAATAGGGTTTTTCCTTTAAAAACCTATTTTCGGGAATTTTTAAAAATCCCTTCCTTCCAAATTTTAAAGGGGCCTATGTACCTACCCTCTTAAGGGGTTTGATCTATACCCCTCCTGCCTTTTTTGGGGGTTACCTACAAAAAAGGGCCTACTATTTTGGGAGGGGGCCAAACCTACTTTTTGGGGGACACAAACAAACTAAGTTGGGGTGCCCTTGGGGGGCCCCTTTGCCTTCTAACTGTTAAAGTCACAAGGAAGGTCTTTATTACCATTTGGTAGGAGATGGTGCTGGAGAAATAAAAAAAAAAAATAATTTTGTGGGGAAAATTTTCTGAAAATAAATGCCCTCCTGTGAGCCCCCTTTATGTAAAGGGTTATTTTATTTTTTTTTCGGTGTTTTAAATTGATTTTGTAATCATGCCTGAGTTGGTTTTTGGGCCCAATTATGTCTCTATATCAGCGCTTATAAAGTGGCAGTGTAAACCTCTCCCTTATTGTAAAAGTGATGCACACCTATCCCTGACTCTGTGTTTAGGTGTGTCTCTGTGCCACTTTTACTTTCTTGCTTCTGTTTATAGTGTTATTTTAGAACATGGTATATATATGGACAGCCATATTGGTACACCCAGTGTCGGACTGGGGAGTCTGGGGCCCACAGGGGAGTTGATCTGGGAGGGGCCCACCCTTGATCTTGGGTGGCCCACCCTACTGTACGTAAAAATATTACCGGCCTCTAGGACAAAAAAAAGCCCCATTTTACCACAAAAATTAAAGGTAAAAACAGAAAAATGTAATTTTGTAGACAATAGCAATGAGGTTTACACATTTGGGACGTCTAACATATATTAAGGGAAAAAGGGGGGGGGGTAATTTTGCTCCATCCATATCCCCCCCCACCCACATAAAAATATCCCCCTCCACCCACATACAATATCCCACCCCCCACATACAAAATCCCCCCCCCCACCCACACACAAAATTTTCCCCCCCTCCTTTCCCCCCCAATATCCCCCCCCCCACCCACATACAATATCCCCCCTCCCCCCCATTTCAAAATCCCCCTCCACACACATACAATATACCCCTCCACACACATACAATATCCCCTCCAACCCCCATACAAAAATCTCCCTCCACCCACATACAATAAACCCCCCCACCCCAATTTCAATTTAACCCCCCCACCCACATACAAATCCCCCACCACCCACATAAAAATACCCCCTCCCCCGCATTTCAAATCCCCCCCCCACAGACAAAACCCCCCCCACCCACATAAAAAAAACCCCCACCCCCCAATACCCAAAACCCCCGCCACCCACATACCCTTTCCCCCTCCACCCCCATAAAAATATCCCCCCCCCACCCACACCCAATACCCCCCCCCCCACCCCCAAAACAATATCCCCCCCCCACCCAAATACCCAAAATTTTCCCCCCCCACACACATACAAATCCCCCTCCAAAACACATACAAAAATACCCCCCCCACCCACATAAAATATCTCCTCCAACCCCCATTCAATATCCCCCTCCACCCACATACAATAACCCCCCCCCCCCAAAACAATATCCCCCACCCCCCACATACAAAATCCCCCCCCCACCCGCATCCAACATCCCCTCCACCCCGACAATATCCCCCCCCACCCCTAAAACAATATCCCCCTCCCCCCCCATACAATTTTCCCGCCCCCCCCATACAATATCCCCCCCCACCCAACAATATCCCCCCTCCCCCACCCCACAATATCCCCCCCCTCCACCCACACCAATTTTCCCCCCCTCCCCCCACAACAATATCCCCCCCCCCACCCACATACAAATAAACCCCCCCCACCCACATACCAAAATCCCCCTCCACCCCCCTTTTCAATATCCTCCTCCACCCCCCTACAAAATCCCCCCCAACCCCCATACAATTTTCCCCCTCCACCCGCATACAATATTCCCCCCCCCCACCTACATACAATTTTTCCCCCCCCACCCCCATACACTTTTCCCCCTCCACCCAAAATTTTCCCAAAACCCCCCCCCACCCACATACAATTTTCCCCCCCCCTACATTTAAAAATCCCCCCCCACCCCCCATTTCAATATCCCCCTCCCCCACATACAAAATCCCCCCCTTTCCAATTTCCAAAAATCCCCCCCCCATCCCAAAAATACCCCCTAAACCCCCTCCCCCCACCCCCAAAACACTATCCCCCCTCCACCCACAATTTCACTATCCCCCCCCCCCAACCTAAAATACCCCCCCCCACCCAAACAATATCCACCCCCCAAACCCCATACAATATCCCCCCCCACCCCCCTTTCAAAATCCCCCTCCCCCCCAATTTCAATATCCCCCCCCCACCCCCTTTCACTTTCCCCCCCACCCACATAAAAAATATCCCCTCCACCCCAAATACAAATTTCCCCCTCCCCCCACATAAAAATATCCCCCTCCACCCCATTCCCAAAATCCCCCTCCCCCCACTTTCTTAAATTTCCCTCACGTTTCATTGGTCAAAGCACCCACCCCCTTCTAAAAAACCACCCCCCACAAGAAAGTTTGAAGTTAACTTTCCCTTTTACAGGGGCTTTTAGGGACCATAACACTGCCATTAAAATAATGCCAAAATAACCTACAAAACTGCCATAAGAGAACCCCATAGAAAGGGCAAAACAAACCAGCTAGGTATTTAACCCACAAAAAACCCCCCATATAAGACCGCAAAGTTGTCAGAACCCGCTCAAGGGCACATTTACATTACAGGGAAAAACAGCACTGAACCAAAAAAAGAAATAACATAACCCCCTTTTTTCCGGGGCCCCAGAGACGTTAACGAGGAGTCGGGTTTTCTTCTCTCTTTAGTCGTTTTTTTTCCCTTTTTTTTCTGAAACCGTTCCACACCCCCCATGGGGCTTGTCCCCCGGGCACAAAATCATTTCCCCGCCAGAAATTCACACAAATATCTTAGAATTTCCCCCAATTTTCAGCACCCTTTATCTATTCCCACCTCTCTACCAAAAATTCCCCGGGGGGGGAGAGGGGTTTCAAAACCAAAAACTTTGAGGCCCCATATTTCCCAAGGGGGGGAGGGGGGGGAGGGACTAACCCCCCTTGGGGAAAAAAGAAAGGGGTTTTCAGGGAGTTAGGGGGGCTCTTTTTTTGGGGGTATTTCAGGCAGTTAAGGGGCTCTTTTTTTAAAAGTATACAGGCAGTTTTAAAAGGGCCCCCTTTAAAATTGTAACAGGCAGTTTTGGCCTCCTTTAGGGGAAATTTTAAAAGGCCAGTTAATGGGGGGCCCCCCTTTAAAAAAGGGAATTTAAAAAAGGGGAAATTAGGGGTCCCCTTTTTGGGAGTGTACCCGGCAGTTAAAGGAAACTCTTTTAGGTTTGTTACAGGGAGTTAAGGGGGGCCCCCTTTAGCTAGGGCGGGGAAATCAGCCCCCCCCTTTTGGTAGTATTTTAGGAAGTCAGGGCCCCCCTTTAGTAGGTGTAGGTAGCAGGGCCCCCTTTAGGGAGTGTGTAGGTAGTAAAGGGCCCCCCTTTTGGTAGTAGGGCTCCCCCAGGGTTTTCGGGCCCCCTTTTTATAGCCAGGGGCCCCTTTTTGGAATTCAGGGGCCCCCTTTAGTAGTCCCGGGGCCCCTTTTTGTAAAACCCGGGGCCCCTTTATTTAGGCAGGGGCCCCCCTTTTTGTAGTCAGGGGGCCCCTTTATTACCCCCCGGGGCCCCCCCTATTGCCAGGGGCCCCCCCTAGAGTCAGGGGGCCCAAACCCTAGAACCAGGGCCCCCTTAGTAGGCAGGGCCCCCTTATTTGTCCCGGGCCCCCATAAATAGCCCCGGCCTCCCCCTAGTAGTCCCGGGGCCCCCATAGTAGCCAGGGCCCCCCCTAGTAGTCCGGGGCCCCTCCCCCTATTTGTTTTTGGGGCCCCCCCTAGTACCCGGGCCCCCCATTGTAATCAGGGCCCCCCATAGTACCAGGGCCCCCCCTTTGTAGGCCCGGGCCCCCCCCTATAGTCGGGGCCCCCTTATATTTTGGGAAAACCCCCCTTTGTAGTCAGGGGGCCCCCCTTAGTTTGTAGGGCCCCCTTTGTAGCCCGGGGCCCCCCCTTAGTAGGTCAGGGGGCCTCCATAGTTTTTCAGGGGGCCCCCTTTTATCAAGGGGCCCCCTTAGTTTGTCCCGGGACCCCCCTTATTGTTTAGGGGGCCCCCTTCCCTAGTAGGGCCCACTTTAGCCAGGGCCCCCCATATAGCCGGGGCCCCCCTTAGTACCCGGGCCCCCATAGTTATTTTTGGGGGGCCCAATTTTTTGGTTTTTTTTGGGGGGGGGGCCCAAGGGCCCCCTTTTTTTTTTTTTGGTTTTTTGGTTTTAAGGGGTCCCCCCATAGTAGGGGCCCAAAAGGGGCCCCCCCAGTTGTCAGGGCCTCCCTTAAATAAACCAGGGCCCCCCTTTGTAGCCAAGGGCCCCCCTTTTGTAGGCAGGGGCCCCCTTATAGTCGGGGCCCCCCTTTGTAGCCAGGGCCCCCCTAGAAACCCCGGGGCCCCCCCTAGTAGCCCCGGCCCCCCCCCCCAGGGAATCAGGGCCCCTCTTAGGATTAGGGGGGGCCCCCCCCCGTAGGGCCAGGGCCCCCCCTTTTAAGGGGGGCGGGCGGGCCAAGGGGGGGGGGGGGGGGGGGGGGCCCCCAAATTTGTAGCCCCGGGCCCCCCAATAGCACCGGGCCCCCCATAGGGCCGGGCCCCCCCATATTTCCAGGGCCCCCCCCCCCCTTTTTAGTCGGGCCCCCCCCCCTTTGTTGCCCGGGCCCCCCCCAAAAGTAGCCAGGCCCCCCCCCTTAGTAGCCAGGGGGCCCCCCTTGTTGCCCCCGGGGCCCCCCCCCCCCCAGTACCAGGCCCCCCCCCCCTTTGTAGCCGGGCAAAACCCCCTTAGTTTTCAGGGGGCCCCCCCATAGTAGCCGGGGCCCCCCTTTTTTAGACCCGGGCCCCCCCCCCTTAGGGATTTTGGGGCCCCCTTTTTTAGTTTGACAGGGGCCCCTCTTAGTAGGCAGGGGCCCCCGATAGTAAAAAAGGGGCCCCCCCCTAGTAGCCAGGGGGCCCCCAAGTGTCGGGCCCCCCCTTAGTAGTCGGGGGGGGCCCCTTAGTAGTCAGGGGCCCCACTCAGTACCCGGGGCCCCCCCCCCTTAGTAGCCAGGGCCCCCCCCCTTTGTATCAAAGGGGGCCCCTCTGGGGTAGTCAAAGGGGCCCCCCCTAGAGGAAGGGGGCCCCCCATAGTAGCCCGGGGGCCCCCCCCTTTTTTTTTAAAAATAAAAAAAAAAAAAACAAAAAAAAACCCCCCCACTTACCTTTGGGTCCGGGTCCCGCTCCCGGGTCCGGCAGGTTCCCCCCGGCCGCTTTGAGCTCCCCGGGGGCCCCCCCTGGCGCCCCGCCCTAGGCGGGCGGGGGAAGTGACGTCACCAGTAGGGGCCGGCGCCCGGCAGGCTGAAGGCCCAATGCGTTCAGCCTGCCGGGGAGATCAGCGGAACGCAGCGCTAGTGGCGCTGTGCTCCGCTGACACCGCGCAGCCCCGGGAGTCGGGGACATTAGTCCCCAACTCCCGGGCCGGTCTCTGGGCGCTCGGGACGCAGGTCCCGGGCGTTCAGTGACCGGATACGCGGACAGGCCCCAGGGAGCGACGGCACTGCCTCCGGGGCCCACAGCGGCTCGGGGGGGCCCACCGGGGGATCCCCCGGTCCCCCGGCGGCCCAGTCCGAGCCTGGGTACACCTTTATTCATTATCTATATAATGCAGATCAGTGTACAAGTAATTGCAAGTGGTCAAGTACCGTCCTTTTTTGACATTGGTACTTTTAGATCCACTAAAGTACTTGACCAATAAGGGGTGCAGTCACTTGTACGCTGTTCTGCATTATATAGATAATGAACAAAGGTGTACCCTTACGGCTCTCCTTTTATATCCTATTATATGATTACTAAAATGGCAGCTACGGAAGGCTTTATTTGTCTTTTTGCAGCGATGGTAAATATTCAATACCCTGCAATCTCCTTGCGGGGGGCTAAGTGGGCTAAGGAATGGTGTACCGTTCTTCATTCATTTAGACACTGCAGCATATAAGGGGTTAAACAATCGGGATTAGAGCTGTCTATGATCCTGGATGATAGTGGCAGGAGTTAAGCAGGAAATAATACAAGGGAGGGCTGTAGAGAAAAAATGCAACAAAATTGCTGTAAAAATATCATACCTTATGTATGAGAAAAAAGTGCTTCTGATAAAAAAATGCACCCAAAATAAAATAAAATACCATATGGAAAAAAAGAATTGTATGTAGTATACTTTATACTTCACTTTTAATTTGTGGCTAACATGGAAAAATGGCAAAAATGCTATTTATGAAACCAGCCTAATAGGATTTGAGTCCTCGGGTTGTAAAGTTACAGTACCTGTTGGTTTCATTAAACAAAACTATAAAGACTATTAAACCTTATGGTGATGCATCTTCCATTCAGTAGATGCAGAGGAGAGAGTGTACTGCGTATGTTCTACTACCTGGGTCTATATGGCCTTCAATTACAATCGCAGCCTAAATGAATGTGTACAATGTTTATTGATGTTTACTTTGATGCATAAAATACCTATTTTGCATGCAATTAACAAACCAAAAAAAAAAAAATAAATAAGTGTAAACTCAAACAGGCAATTTAGAAATGGACTATGGCTCATGCTGATTGATTAATTGTTGAAACTTTATACTTGCCTAACTTATAGACAAGTTTTTTTTTTGGCTTAGTTTCTGCGCCATAAATGCACCAAAATTGCGGTGTAGATTTTGGTGCAGCATGTCACATTATGGCCACTTACACTTTCTTGAAAAGCCACACCCAATTTTCACAAAACCACAACACCTTGTCGAGCAGAGTACAGAAAGTGTCTTAAAGGGGTTTTCTCACTACAGTGATTAGCTGATAACATGTAGGGACAGATAATTGTAGACTTTTTCGAAATACTTTGCTTTGTTGATTTTTCTTTCTCGGTCAGGAGATAAAGAAGATTTTATCCCCTCTTAGAGACACAGGTTTCTGATTATGACAATCTCTCCCAACAACCTTCACCCTTCCTGTTTCTAAGCTAACATTGATCATAAATGCCATTCATCATTCACTCTGAACATGGTGAGTCACCTCCTGCAGAGTCTTATTTCTAGTAACAGACTTTGAAAGCCTCTCATTTAGCCAAGTAAACACTCTTTAAAGCCTTGCATCCTGAGTACTGCAATTTATAAATCTCTTGCACTCATCAGTGTAACAGGAATAGCTAGAAACAGCAGAGCTATTGTGTCAAATACTGCTATAGACCCACCCACAGTCTGAACCGCATGTGTGAATCTAAAGCTGACTGGGGCTGTGAAACTGAAAGGTGGGAAAACCCCTTTAAGCCCCAAAGGGTGTTTCACTAACTTGATTCATGTTACCTCAGTTCTGTTTTCTGGGTTTCATTTTTTAATTTAGGGGCATGTTTACTGGCTTTACTGGCTACTACTGGCCTGAAGTGACAAACTAATAAGGTCACCAGGTCTGTAGCTATAGAGACCAGCCTGGACCTATCAGGAGAGTGAAACAGTTCGTAGCTATAGTTCCTATGAGCTGATGAAACCCAGACAAGATGAGATAATTTAAGATAGTAGACACTGTTAATGGACGCATATTGCAAAGTGACTTGTTTTAGCAAGATCTTCAACTAAAAAGCAATCATTGTAGTGAGACAAACCCTTTAAGACTGATTTTTTTAAATCAGAAACATTTACCAGTTATAAGGAAAAAATTTGTGGCACAAATTTTTTTTTTTTTCACAAATAAATGAACTATAAAAAAATTTACAAAGTTGCAAAAATATGACAAAAATAAATAAAACATATCAAAGCTAACATTAGTCATTGTAACAAGATGGTATAACAGCATGGGAGAATCCTCAAGAGTCCTTATTGTCTATTATTTTGAAACAAATTACAATCCTGTAATGATTCATTTTAGTGTTGCATTTCTTATTCGGGTCAATGTCATATTTGATCTAAATTTCAGTTTGATTTTGGTTGGCCTTTTGTCAAAAATCTCCCCAAAAGTAATTTTTTAACATGTTTTTATGGTGAACTTTTGGTTCCACAGTAATTATGGTCTGGTGTCACAAAATGATCTTGGACTGGAACTTCCATGCAACTCTTTGGCATTTACATGGCAGTTCTATGGTATATATTTGCCATATAAATACATAAAAAACCTTATCCCCAGCTTAGAATTAGGGATAGGTTAAGATTTGGAATTAGCGTACCAAATTTGCATTCAGCTATGTTGTGAAGACTATATAGTCTTCCGAAATCTTTGTTAGAATTTCCCCGCGTCCCCCCTTCCCTTTTTTTCTCTTTTCCTTTTCTTTTTCTGATGTATTTCTTTCTCACTGATGTATTTCATTTTTATTGTTATAATTTTATCTTTATTGTCTTACAAATTGCTTATGGATATTACTTAGGGGGCGCCACCTTAACAGTCATAATTCTCAGTAAGTTAGTGTTGCATTCTTCAGTATGTATGAAGGTGTTTCACTCCACTTTATAAATGTGTCACATTGTGAGACATGATTATGCAGCAAAAAGTGGCGCATACATTGTATGCACCAAAATTTGCCTCAGCTTCACCACTATGAAATTGGTAATGATTGGTACGACAGTTTTGCACCAAATTTTTACTGACACATTCATAAATAGGGCACATTTCACGAATCTGTCGCATAAAACCCCTGTAGAATTTGGCGCATACATAGTGCCACATGTATGAATAAAGTTTAGGTCTAAAACTCACTCTTTTGTCCATAGTGACTAGAGATGGGCGAATTTCTCAAAAATTCGATTCGGTCACTTCGCCGATTTTCCGAAAAAATGTTGTTTCCCCAGTTCCGAATTACTTTCGGCACGAATCGCGTTAAAAACAGCTATTTTCCAGGCTGCACAGAGCCTTCAGGAGCTGTAAACATGTGCCATGCCTTAAATACGCCAGAGGGAGCTTGGTTTGGACTTCATAAATGATGTGTTTTAGTAATACACGCAGATGACGTGCCGCCGCTCTTAGATATCGCTTCGACTATAAAATATCCCTGGCACTTAAGAGGGCAAGGACTGACCAAAAATTCAACGGGAATGTAGCCTGATAAAGTCATCCAGCGAAAGCTGGAAAAAAACAATCCCAAAGCTGAGAGCTCAGTGGCAACATTAGTGTCAGAGTGTGGAGGTGACGCGTCAGTCACAGCAGCATGAGTCCAGCAGTGGCACAATGACATTCGGGCGGTGGCTAAATCACGAGGAAGGCCCAGAGCACAATGACTGAGAGCGGAGGCACGACGGCACAGTATGTGACAGGCATGCACAATACATTCTGAGAGGCAAAAACAGTAATAAGCCACAAGAGTGGCACAATTTAAACACAGTGTGGTAGTCAAAAAACGACAGTCAGCAGCATGAGAATCAGGCAGTGCACAATGACATTCTCTGGAGGCGGCAAAACAGTATTAGGCCACAGATGGAACACATCACACAGTGTGTGATCCACGGCGGCAGCAGTATAGATAGCCAGGTGGCACAATGACATCTGACGGCAAAACAGTATTAGGCCACAGAGTGGCAACAATCACAACGTGTGGAGGTTCATGCGCAGCAGTATGAGATCAGGCGCAGAGGCACAAAACATTCTCGGAGACGGCTAAAACAGAATTAGGCCACAGAAGTGGCACATTCACACAGTGTGGAGGTCACGGCGGCAGCATATGAATCAAGGCTGTGGAGCACAATTACATCTGGAGTGCTAACAGTATATCCAAAGAAGTGCACAATCACAACAGTGTGGAGTCACGGCGGCAGCGTAGTAGAATCCAGTTAGTGGCACAATGACATCTGGGAGGCAGCGAAAACAGTATTAGGCTACAGAGTGGCACATCACACAGATGTGGAGGTCCACACGGCAGCATATGAATCAGCAGTGGCAACAATGACTCTGGAGGAGGAAAAACAGTATTAGGCACTGAGTGTCAAATCACACAGTGTGGAGTCACAACGCAGCAGCACGAGGTTCCAGACAGTGGCACAATACATTCTGGAGGCCAAAACAGAATTAGGCCATCTGAAGAAGATGACACAATACACAGAGTGGTGGTCCCACGACAGCAATCATGAGATCACAGTCACATGACATTCTGGAAGAAACAGGAGGAACCACAGAATGGCACAATGACTGAAGCGGAGGTCCACGGCGGCACAGCATGAATCAGTCAGTGTCCTCAGACACAGTGTTAGGGCACGGCAGGAGTCACAGCAGCAGCATGAGGTCAGAGATGGCACAATGACATCTGAGGTGGCAAAAAAAGGAGGAATCCACAGAGTGGCACAATACTGAGAGCGGAGTCACGGCCGGCTGCAATCATGAGGTCAGGCAGTGGCACAATGACACAGTGTGGAGAGACATGGCAGCAGCCACAGCATCAAGCATGAGGTCAACAGTGGCACAATGACACAGTGTGGATTCGCAACAGCAACAGCAGCAACAAGAGGTCATAGAGTGCACAATGACAGAGTGTTGAGTGGGTTGGCAATACCAGTCCCTGGTAAAGATGGTGGAGGCAGATGGAGAAATGTCAAGCTAGATTTGGCATCAAGCGGGTGGCGGCATCAGAATTGTGGCTTGAGCAGATTTTGAACCCAACTGACGCCTAAGCATTGGTGTGATGAAATCCTGCGATCCACGCCTGATTCTCTTGACAAAGGTCACCGTATCCACATTTCCCGTGGACAAGCGGTTCTCCTTGGGGTAACAGGCCCCCGCCGCACGAACACCCGCTCTGATCCACACTACTGCCCGGTGCAGGACCACTTCTCCAGCAAACTCGGCAATTTGGCCACACATCCAGTTTGGCTCCCAGTAGTCCAGCGATCTTCTAACAGAGGTGGCAGAGTGCTGTCCAAGTAGGCCACACAACCTGTTGGTTCAGGGACTGCTCCAGGGCCTGCTGGCTGCTGCTAGGCGACTGCCCTCTCCTACACTTAGGCGGGTGAAGGAAGCTTGCTAAACAGTGACTACCTATAACGTAGTACTACGATGGACTGGTACTGCTCCTACCCCCCCACCTTCCCCCAACAGCCGCGCGTAGTACGTGCGAGCGCTGATGAACCCCCCGGTCAGACTGTCAGAGAGGACGATGCCGCACATAGCACGGCCAACTGATTCGGAGGATTTCGCCTATAGTAATTGAGTTTTAGTCCTTTCCCTCTCAATAGCTGAAAAAGCTCCCATTTTGGACCGGTAGCGAGGTCCAATAGGGTGGAGAGCCACAAGTTTATCCTTCTGCCAATGCTGACTAGTCGGCTGTCTCACTAGCCAGCAAATAAGCTTGCTGCGGGCCATCTGCACAAGTGATTCCTGAGGGCTCCCTGCCTCCACTTCCACGAACTGCCACGGTCTTGGGGTCATCTGCCTCATCATCCTCATCACCATCCACCTCCTCCAGCTGCTCCTGCTCCTCCTCTCATGTCACCTGTTAGTAAATCCACTCATTTCACCAGACCATGCTTCTCTCTCACCAATGTCCCTCCTCTCCTCCATTTCATCCCCCACGGACTCATGTGCCCACGAGATGTAGTCCGCCACGTCCTCCATCCCCTGCCCAGACAGATTTTTCAGCATCTTTACCAGACATGAACATGGAAGGACGTGTATTCATCCCTAGTCCAGGTGACTGACAAATAACTTCGCCTCCTCGAATGGCCTCAACAAACGTCAGGTTCACGCAGAACGCCACTGGCTGACATCAAAGTTACACAGGGAGTAACTTCTGTCTGCCTGGATCATCAAAAAATCGTTAATGGAGTCTTTCTCGTTCCAATCACAGTCGTCCAACAGTGCAGCTGGAATTCCAGCGGTGGAAACATCGCAATCAGAGTGTGTTGGGTGAGGGCCATGTTCTCCGCCAATTCAGGAGGTGTTCCTTCTTTGTACAATGGAATAAAGTGCATGCACCAGTTTCCGTGGCCATTTTCAGAATGTCTGAAGATCGTGGATAGACTTCTGGAACCTTTCCCCACAACCAGATAGAACACATCGCCATGCATGAGCATGGACTATCCCTCCGTCGTGCCGCGCGGACACCCATTTTCTCCCATTGTCCCACCATGGTTCCGATTTGCCGTTGCGCGGAGAAAGCACACATCGATTTCTTGCTCATGATGCGGAGCAAGTTCTCCCCTGTTGACATGGTTCGCCAGCAAGCCAAGGTGTAAACTGCGTGACAACCCGCTGTGCCCTACACATGTGGTATGATGGATCAGTACTTGTGGAGGACAGAATGGTGGTGGTGGTGGAGATGAGGAGGCACATTGCCGCAGGTGCAGCATTTGACAACGTGGAGGAGAAAGCGCGTCTCCTGTCCAATTGTTGGTGTTGCCTGCTGAACAAATTCACCCAGTGGGCCCGTAAAGGACATGTACTGGTCTCTGACCGTATTACAGCTCCAGACGTCCCGTCTCCGTGCACCTTGGACAAACTGATAAGCTCAAGGACTACCCACCTCTGGTCTACTTATTTATGAAGTGCCTACAGCTTTTTGAAATGAAAATACGGCTTGGAACCTCCAACTGGGCTCGGCCACAAGCCATTAGTTCCTCTGAACGGAGCAGAGTCCACCATTTGGAAAGGAAAGGGAGTGGGACTGCAGTACCAACAACTTGGACCAGGAACACGGTCAGCTGCTGCACCTTAGGATGTTGGACGCATACTGATTGTCTCACTTGCAATCGCCTCGCTGAACGACTGCTGGCGCCATGGATTACGAGGAGCAGGAGCATCTGGACCGGGAGATTATGTCTAAAGAAAACAGCTCCCTTCGAGGCAGAGGTGGTAGGTAGCCTTGACTGGCGGCAATGGCCATGCCTGACACTGACGCTGCTGCTGCTGCTGTTGCTGCGGCGCAGATGGACCACCACATCTGAGCCACGTTTCTCCAGCCACCGGATGAGACCTGCATGTGTTACGCCGGCCTGGTGCCAAAGTTAATCTCCCTGCCACCTCACTTTCTGCTTACAGATTCTACATATACCCAAAATCGGCTCCTCCGGTGTCTTACAAGAACGGCCACACCCCGATATCCGATTTTACCGCCAACGCTCCGCACCGTGTACTACTGCCGCCGGCTGCCTCCTGAGGCCCCTGTGCCGCTTACTTTCTTGGACCTGAGAATCGGTTTTTTACCCCTCTGGCCGCTCCGGCTCCCGACCTCACACTGCTGTCTATCCTGCTTGACACTGCACGTCCACACGACTCCACCTTACTTGAGCTGCGCCGCTGCCTGACCCAAGCTAAAGCCCCTCTACTCCTACGAATTGGTATTGAAGCCCTCCTCATCCCCTCCCAATGCGGTCCGCTACATCATACATCTATTTGCGGTCTATTTATCGTTTACAGCTGTCCTCATCATCCTCCCTTGGTATGCCAAAGCCAGACCCCTCACAAAGCATGCCTCCTCCATCCACTCTCTCACATCTATACGTATTTCTGCCGCTAACTGCAAGACGCACTGGAGTATATAATTGGTCCCCAGCTTCTCGCTCTGCCTAGTAGCGTCTGACTGACCCTCCTCAACTTGAATGTTTCCAGCTACCTCGCTATATAGTCGCTGATGGCCCAGACCACATAGTAGATCCTGGCTAGGAACCGGCATGTGACAGAGCGGTTGAAACAGGTGGAGGCCGCTGACAACCATCCCGGCCATATCCAACTAAGTTTGTCTGACAGTTCCCACCGACTCTTGGCTGGTTGAGTCAATGGCCATCTGGGAGGAAAAGGAAGACCTAGCAACCATCAATTAACCATTGGAAGTTGCTGAACAACACACGGCCAGCTAGATGACACGCGCACGTTTTTGGCCTCACCGATAACCCCTGCTGCACGTCCCCGTGCTGTTGCTGCAACCAGGGCCTTTCCAAGCATGTTTTGGCCTCTGCACTCGCAGGTGCTTGAGCCTGCGACATCTTTCCCTGACATACTGTTTGTTCGAAATGTACTGACACTGTTTGATGATGATATCTGAATATGAATAAATAACACCCGTTTTTGACTCCAAATGAACCCATAACAACTTGGTAACCCTTGATATAAAATTAGCGCTCCACACATGGCCAGGAAAGAATTTAACTTATATTGTAATTTAAAAACACGTGTTTTTAACTAATGTAAAACACAAACATCTTAAATTAACCGTTCGACATGAAATGAGGCTTACAGAATAAATGTATATGTATTATTGTCGTTGAAAAGACAGTTTATTTTTGTCCAGCACAGCAGCAAAACAACCTTAATTAACCCGCTGCGGAATTAAATTGCGCCAAAGAATTGAGAACCGCACAACTAGTACTTTGTACTTTACAATTGCCTGTTTTCTCACCACACAACCAAGATATACAGTTGTAAATTAACCTTGCTTGTAATATTAGGCTACAAGAAAAATTTATATATATTGGCGTTGTAAAAGAACGGTTTCATCTTGCGGACACACACCACAAAACAATAGTTAATTAACCCTGGATGTAAATGCGCCAAAGCCAAATAGTCTCTAGCCCACAAAATACATATGTAAAGCTATTTGTAGCGGGAACAATAGCTTGAGTTTCAACCGCCACACAACAGATGATTACAGTCTCTTGTAATTAACCTTTATGCCTTTGAATAGGCTATAGAGAAAAAAATTATATATTTTGGCGTTTAAAAAGACGGTTTCTTGGGGTCAGCAAACCACAAAACAACGCTTAATCTTACCCCTGTGATAGAAATTGCGCAATAGAATTGGAGCAGATCCCAAAATGAAGTAGGTATTTGTATGTAAAACGCTGAGTTTTCTTTTAATGAATACAACAGAACTTGGCTTGATACCACTTGGATATTAATTATATGCAACTGCAGTGGACCACACTGATTTTTTCATACTCCAATACCCAAAAAATTAGTAAATAGAGAACCTTCTAACAGAACAGTCTCTGAGACATAGCTTAAGACAGGCCACAGAAATCGCGCTGTATAAAAATCAAATCTCTTCACCTAAGAGCTATCAGCCGGCGCAGCACCTTCCCTGAAGAGCACAGTGATAGGATGGACTCCCTGCGTCGCGACCCGGAACCTTCTATCATAGTCGTGCACGTCACAGAATCCCGCTGTCCTGATTGGACTTCACCCTGCACAGTCACAGCTATGCCTTCTTACCACCCAAGTGCTGTTGCCCCATGTAGCGCCATGTGCTCGCAGCCATTTTACAATCAAAAGCACAGCTTCGTTCACACCGGAAGTTACACAAACTTCACTTCGTCCGAACCGAAGTTTTCCTGATATTTCAAACGAATTCCACTTCGTTAGAATCGATTCGCCCATCTCTAAAAGTGACCTATGGGTAAAAAAGCAAGTTTTAGACCTAAACTGGTTCATACATGTGGCCCATAGTGTTGTGTCTGGTGCAGCATGCACCAGATTTTGGCATATCATACATATGTTATACAGGGCGACAGCAGTTTTTTTTTTAATTAAAACATTTTATATACATTAAACTAATAACAGAGGGAGTTTGCTGCATACAGTTCTATCACTGTGTTTCAATAAATAAATCTGCATCAGAATAGGCTGACGTATATATGGGGTCAAATGTAGGGTTGCTTGTATCGCATTATTTCCCAGCTAATGAAAGTGAATGTGTACAATGTTTATTGACGCTTATTTTGATGCATAAAATGCCTATTTTGCATGCAATTAACAAATCAAAAAAAAAAAAGAAAATCAGTAGTATCCTATTGTTTTCTAAAGGAATATGTACCATTAGTTCACATTATTTTATTATTTGATGCATGTCAATTATTTGTTTGTAACACATGTTTTATGTGGGTATTTTACAATGGAAAGTTAATGGGAATTGAAAAAAATGCACCAAATTACTTTGCTGAAACTTATTTTGGTGCATTTTTACGTGTAAGGTTAGGTTTAGGTTTAAGTGGGAATAAGCGTGTATCACTTTTTTGTACACTGTGTGACATGTTAGGTGCTGGGCCAAAAACTAGGAGTCTAGGACCATGATTAGCACATAAACATGCCCAAAGACACATCAAGTACAATGAAGTTTCCCATAATGAAAAATGCATAAAAATAAGCAGTAAAAAACAGACCAAACACACAGATCAAATGAGGAAAGCATGCATAAAAACACATGAAAAAACATGCTAATAAATGAGTGTTCCTTCTGTAAAATAAATGCTTATTTTAATGCAAAAAATAGCACTATGCATCAAAAAATGCATCAAATAGAATGAGATACCATGTACGGAAAATCACATGAAAATATGCCTAAAAATTACACGTCAAAAAGCTCACACATAAACACACAAAAAGGCAAATCAAATTAAAAAAATGAGTGTAAAAAGGCATGAAAAAATATAAATAAAAATGCATGTTTTCATCGCTTATTTAACCGTAAAGTTTAATACTGTGTGAACATAGTCTTATATGATTTTTTTACATTTATAATCAAAAATTTTACAGGTACTCCTAAATTTTTTTTTATTAAGTTCACTTGAAGATATGGCATTGCATTATAACTCTTGCCTACACAAACAACAATGTAGCAAATCAGAGTTTGTCATTTAATACAATATAACTCATTCATCTAAAATATTTCTGAAAGACACAGTTTTGGCCTGGTTCTCATCTGCATTGGAGGTTTTGTACAAAATCTTTGTCGCAGAGGTGTAAACAAAACTATTTACTGACGGACGAGAATGGAGCCCGACGAACACATTGAATACAATGGGTCTGTTGGGGTTTCATATCATGTTAACTGCCATTTTCATTATTCCAGAAGGAACTTGCGACAGTGGTGTGAACCTTGTCTTAGATGTTGGGCTGCTGAAATTAGTATTAACTGTTTCTTTTATGCTCCATAATAACTAAAAGGGGAAAGCTAATGTAGTCGGTTTACCTGCAGTCTTTTCTAAAATCAAAGAGAATATCTTATAATATGTTCAGTTGTACCAAATGGCAAACTCAGCTGTAATACATTGGTGAACCTCAGCACTGCTACATATGTAATTTGCAGAAACCTAGCTCCAGGGTTGCATTCACCTTCAGTGTTTGATGTGAGCGCTGTTTCTTCTTTTTTTTCCAGACATTATTACAAATTCCAAGTCCCCATTTACCTGCAGTGGAAACACTTTGCAGGATAAAAACATAAAATGTGATAAATGTTGTGGGCAATCAAAGACGATAGACATTGTTATACCTGCATTAACTATTGTATCCAATGTATCTGCTGTCTCCCTCTTCAATGTCCTGCAGTTGCTAAGCAACGCTATCGGTGCCGCGTCGAATGATCTTCTATCACATTTATTTCTATAGTCTAGAAGGGAAAACAAATAAAAAAAAAAACAAAATATTGATTATATTAGGGAGAAGCAAATAACGTATCACAGGGAATAAGTCATAAAGTGCCGAAGGGCGAAAATTTGCTGCAGTATTACACATCATAATAGATTTACTACTGATCATTGTTGTACTAGGGACTACAGTAGTGTCAACTCTTTCACCACTATTCACTTTTGGGATGAAATTCAGGTCATAGAGAAGTTAAAGTTTTTGTGTTTTTTTTAAGTTCTTTAAGGGAAGCCTCTGCATTTGAAGTACTGCATATTGTTCTACTGGCTAGGTTGAGATAAAGGAACTGTGTGAGGATGTATACTCATCTAACAAATGCCAAAAATGAAAAAATGGGATCCTATCGTTACACCTTAAGTATGTGCCAATTAGATTGTCAACCCATATGCCAAACATAGAGGAAACACATAGGGCAAAATGTATCAAAAATGTCTAGGTCTAAAACTCACTTTATTGCCCATAGAAACCAATCAGAGCTCCCCTTTCATTTCATATAGTGCTCCGAAAAAAATATAGGGGAGCTCTGATTGGTTGCTGTTGGCTTCAAAGTGAATTTTAGACCTAGATAGTTTTAACACATGTGGTCCATAATGTGAACATTACCCCACACAGCTGGATAGGTGAGTGTTAGAGTATGTTCACATGTTGGGAAAAATCTGACAAGTATGAGGCAATACCTTGGATTTCTGCAATGGATTTTAACTGTACAGAAGTTTTTGCCTCTGATTTTAACACAGATGAGCCCCATTTTAATATGTCTAATCCATGTCACTTCAACTAAAGACAATTCAAGCAGGATCTGCTTCAAAGAATGGACATATCCTTTTTATTTTTTTTTTCTGTACCACTGGTTTAAAAATCATGGTGTGGAAAATCCACACTGTACAGTAGTTCACGGGGATTGTCTCATTCAAATGAATAGAACTCCGTTTGTACGTATATTTTAATGTGGAATCCGCATCGAATTCCATTTCAAAGTCCATCATGTGAACTTAGGGCCACATGTATGAAAACTGTCTAGGTCTAAAATTCACTTTGTTGCCCATAGCAACCAATCATAGCGCCCCTCTATTTTTTCCAGCGCACTATATGAAATGAAAGGGGCGCTCTGATTGGTTGCTATGGGAAACAAAGTGAATTTTAGACCTGAACAGTTTTCATACATGTGCCCCTTAATGTTACTAGTGCAAGGCACAGGAATCAATCACAGTCAGTGTAAGCTCAACCTTGAAGCTACTTCTTAGGCTAGGTTCACACGGCTTAACTGCGGGGCGTAATTTCGCCCAGCAATTACGCCGTGTGGACGGGGGCGGGGGGGAGCGGGGGACTGAGCGGGGGGTCGGCACTTCGCCGGCCCATAGACAATCACTGCTAGCGACGCGTATACGCCGCTAGAAAGTGACATGTCAATTATCTCCCCGCCCGGCGGCTTCGCCGGGCGGGGAGAGGAGATGTAATCCATAGTTCTCTATGAGAACTGTGAATTACCGTAATGAATGGGCCGTTTTCGGGCCGTAATTGGCGCACTCCGGCGCATAATTACGGACCGAAATATGGCCCATTTAAAGCCGTGTGAACCTAGCCTTAAAGAGGTTTTGCCATGAGGCGAAATCCTTTGCCTAGGTTGGTTCTCAGCTAGCTGTGAGCTGGCCGTGCATGTGATTGAGGAGGCTGGCGCTTGCAGCAGTCCTCTCTATTCACTTCTATGGGAGCTTCCAAATATAGCCAAGTGTGTGCACTTGGCAATATTCGGAGGCTCCCATAGAAGTAAATGAGGACAGCCTCCTCATTCACTTGCATAGTTGGCTTTCAGCTAGCTGTGACTGGTAAATGCAGGGGATTTTACCTCATGGACTTGTGTAAGGCTGGTGTCACATTGATTTAAAAAAAAAAAAAAATCTTAATTTGTGTCTATAGTGTTTTTACTGGGATTTTTTTTGTTAAAAAAACTATGCAACAGATGTTAACTGGAAGTTAATAATGAATTATTAGTCCTTTCCCGCCATGACCTATTTTTTTGTCATGTTCCTTTTTCCCTCCCCATCATAACCTCTTATATTTTTCCATCTACATAGTTATATGAGGGCTTATTGTTTTTGCTGGACAAGATGTACTTTTTAATGTTGCAACTGACCATAGCATATAATGTAATATAGTACCTAAAGAAATTCTACGTGCGGTGGAATCTGAAAGCTCACCTACAACGTTATGTGGCAATCCAAACAATATGCACAGAACCCACTTCAAGTGCGTGAAATATATAAAAAAGAAAATCTCTGAACACAGAATTTTCTAAAAATGTATAAATAATTTAAACCCTTTAGGGTGCGTTACCACGGCAAGTGCCAAATACCGGTCGGTTGTGCGACCGGTATCTGCACTGTTTTGCGGCTGTCCCCACGGCCGCGGGGGGGAATGGCTTTTCTCCACGATGAGGGGAAAAAAAAGCCCTCCCCCCTTACATTGGATGCACATATTCCATCGGAAACCCAGGAAGAATGTCAGGTTTTCAATGTTTTGCGGCCGGACCGCGGACCAAAACCATGAGTGGGGACTGCCTTATTGATTACATCCAAAAAATTCCAAAGGGGGAATAGAAAAATCCACGCCAAAAACAGGTTTGCGTTACAGACTCTCATTATTTAATGACACCATATAGTAGGTCTGTTTATGGACTTGATTAAGTGCTTTTTTTGGGG